>OY757274.1:7211989-7304365 GCA_963584085.1 Pyrausta aurata
CCGAAAATAATGTAACAGTTTGGATCTTTTTGTAGTTATCATAAAGATGTTATTGTCCATATCGATGATATATATAAAGATAAATATTAGTGGCCTTACCACATATAAAAATATCATTATTCCAGGTTTAGACCACTGTTTATATGATGCGGAAAAATGGAAATGTATACCACCGATATGTCTTGTGAATTATTTAAAATTAATTTTAAACTAGCTGTCTTATATAAAACGTAGTCTGATGCAACAAATCAACCCATTTTGAAATCGGTTGCTGTAGCCAATAAGAAATAAATTAATATGTAATCTTGTCCAAGTTTTCCTTGTTTATTTTGCACTGCAAAAAGTTATAAATTGCTTTCAAAGCCAGTTCATTATTTGAGCCAAAACAGCAATCTCCAAAGTCCACATGCTATGTAAAGGTCGTATCGGCATCTATAGGCCTTTTCCGCCCATTGTCCTGTAATAAATGGCCTCTACCAACAAACGATTATATATGGAAGCAGTCTCTTTATACTAGGAAGCATAAATAAATCTGCATCTAAGCTTTGTAGATTATACATAAAGTGACTAACTCCATCTGTAAAGCTAAAACTGAATTTACCTCCTGAAACTTATAGAGGTTGATTTGCACAGAAAGCTTAAAATATTAATTCCACCATTTGTATTTTCTTTTTCATTTTGCAATAAAGAATAAATAAATTAAACGTAACTCGCTGTAACATTGATTGCTAGTGACGTATCACAGTGCAAAGAAAATACCACCAAAAAAATATTATGTACCTTTTTGATAGTTCTGACAAATAGGCTGTACGTTATGGACAGAATAGTGCATTTTTGTAACCGCGCTGCTCCTCCTTCCATATCGCAATCACCGGTCTACTTTTCGTAGAATTACTTTTGAGTGAAAGGATATCTTCCATATATTATTGTTGTACACTACTTCTACCCCCTATGGGAAATACACCCAACTCTGGCAACACTGATATGCTTGAAAACAATTTGGACGGCAAACTTCTTCTAAAAACGTAGATAAAAAAGTAATACGTCTATGGTCAATGTTTGCCAGATTTTGTAGACGTTGACCGTATTAAAACTATTCCTATTTTAGATATGTTAGTTTTAAATATCTACCCTATATTAATTTTTTCCTGTTCTATAACCTTAACTTTCTTCTGCCCTTGCTTCTACCTTAATTGTAAGACCTATTAATTAATTATGTATGCTCCATCTGTGAACTGCAATCTGTAACTGATTACATACTTGAAAAGGTTTCTTGAAGACTTCGCGTGTGTTGGTTGTGTTTGGCATGTAAACCTTAGCTAAAGTTAATTTAAATTGTGAGTGTAAATGTGTTCTGACTTGCACCCTTCGTTCCAGAAGCTGGTGGTGGGCAGTCCGAACCAGCGGAACTGGCGCGGGATCCTCATAGCGCTGCTGGTGATAGTGCTGGTGCTGGCGCTGATCGTGACGTCGGTGGTGCTGCTCACGCCACCTGATGAGGGGCCCAGGGTTAAGGGAAGGAGGCTGCGGACACAGGACTTGTTAGCTGATGATCTAGTGCCTGTTCGGTGGAATGGCACTTGGATATCTGGTGAGTTCATGTTTTTGCCTTCGTCGCTATATTTACGCTTTTGTGATCATCATCATCATCATTATCAGCCAAAGGACGTCCACTGCTGAACATAGACCTCCCCCACGGCTTTCCACAACGGCCGGTTGTGAGTGGTCTGCATCCAGTGCGATCTTTCCATCCTGTCGGTGGACGTCCTACGGTGCGCCTTTGGTCGAAGGGTCTCCAATATAGGACTTTTCTGCCCCAACGGCCATCAGTTCTACGCGCTATGTGCCCTGCCCACTGCCACTTGAGCTTACTGATTCGCAGGGCTATGTCCGTTACCTTAGTTCTTCTACGTATGGAGATACGTAGAAGAACTAAGGTAACGGACGAACGAGGAGTCGTTTCTGATTTGATCTCGTAGAGAAATAACGAACATAGCTTTTGTGATACACAGGTTATATCGAATACCTTCATATAAATAATTAAGTATTATATTTGTGATTTCTGGTTGAATTAAATTAATTACGTTTATACGTATTCTGATCATTTACGAATATAATTTATTGGCTCTATGCTGATAAGTAAATTACCATAAACATGACGAAACGAAAACAATTTGCATAGGTAATGTTTGACTGAATATTAATAATTTAATATCGAATCGTGCTGTCACGAAGATTACACTGATTGATTTTATGTTTTCGAATGGACCAAAATAGATTTACCTTAGTTGTTTAAGTTTAATAATGTTACTAACAAGTTGAGTTTTGGTAAGGTGGGCTTAGACCTAACGAACAAAGAACTAGAACAAGAACATTCTTTGTTCTTTTTTTCTAAATGGAATTTCGATTTCAGCGTTTACACCAAAACATCGAGCAAGGCGTTCTTAGAATATTCCATAGAACGCAATAGAACAACGAACGAATGCTCTGAGTCTGTTGACAAAGGGATGGGGATAGAATGAGCATTCACTCGTCTGATGTACATGGGCTTTTACAATAAAGTTCTAAAAATATATTACACATTAAAGTGTTTTGTGCATTACAATCTAAATTATAATAATTTGCGTACCCTTATACGACTGTAAGTACCGTTATAAAACGATGTCTTGCAATTTTATTTTGTATTCTCGTAAATTTGGTCTTTAAATATTCGCAAGGACCTAAAACTTGAGACTGTAGACAACTTAAAATAAGGCCTTTTCTTAAAAGTACTCTTAAAAACCTAATTGAATTGGAGTTGAACGATACTCAATTACCAGCTACTAATTAAGGTCAACTGAAAACCGCTGAAAGAAACAATTGAAGATAAAGAGAAAGTAAAGTGTCTGGAATAGATTGCTTATAGCGTCAAAACAACCTTAGCTGTAATTTTGTTCATACATATTTGAAACAGACCTAAGTATGTGATGTGCATAAAAAAGTTTAACTATCTACCGGTGACTGGGTCAGTTTGGAAGGAGATATGTCCACCAATTTTTTTTTCGGAAAATCGATAAAAGTCTTTTTCATCACACTTGTTCAAAACGACGTTTTTATTCAACCGATGTTGGCTCATAAGCCTAGATATTAAACACGCGTGCTTTTTCAGTATACAGGGTGTTATTGCAAGGGGGTGCCAAATTTTTGGAGGTGAAAGGGACCATCAATATGAACAACTTTTACAATTGGACCATCGTTCAATTATTAATTCTATTTTCTGTCTCTCCATACATTATTGTCAATGTAGGTGGCTGATTTTGTATGGGGAACCTGAAATTTTATTTATAATTTAGACCATGACCCCATAGTTAAAGGTGTTCAAATTGACGGTCTCATTCACCTCCAAAAATTTGGCACCCCCTTGCAAATTTGCAATATCACCCTTATTGAACGAGTGCCTTTAGTTTATTAACCCGAGCAATTTACATTTGAAAAGAAGAAGAAGAAGCGATATAATTTAGTCGGGTTATAACTTTTATTTTAGCAACAAACAGTATTTATGCGAAAAAATTTACTTTTATTAACTGTTTTAATAATTTAAAAGTTTACTAAATGAAGAGTCTTGTTTTTTCCTCGCAAGTGTGTTGAAAAACGTCGTATAATATACTAGCTTTTGCCCGCGACTTCGTCCGCGTGGAATAGTGCCTTTTTTCTCCCGTTTTTTACTCATTTACCACCATATCTTTGCTCCTATTGGTCGTAGCGTGATGTTATATAGCCTATAGCCTTCCTCGATAACTGGACTATCCAACACAAAAAGAATTATTCAAATCGAACCAGTAGTTTCGGAGATTAGCGCGTTCAAACAAACAAACAAACAAACAAACTCTTCAGCTTTATAATATTAGTATAGATTAACACAATATCGCCTTGTATATAATGATCAACTTAGCGCACTTGTATCATAATGTACTATTATGGTTTTACAATATTTTTAACACTCACAGTGTCATATTTTATTCTTAAAAGATGAAATATGAAACCAAAAATTGCGCACGGGCGGGATTCGAACCAGCATCTTTCTGGCTAACCGGGCCAACTGCTCTTCCAATTGAGCTACCGTGCTGTCGGTCCGACCGCGCGAAATTCTTGGTCTCATTGATACGTCATTGCGTGACGTTAGCGCCATCTACCCGTCTGTTTATGCAACAGCGGGCCAAGTAGTTATTCTTTACAGAATAAATTCAACTTGGAAATGATAACGCTTCGCTACTCAATGGTTTTACAATATTTTTAACACTCACAGTGTCATATTTTATTCTTAAAAGATGAAATATGAAACCAAAAATTGCGCACGGGCGGGATTCGAACCAGCATCTTTCTGGCTAACCGGGCCAACTGCTCTTCCAATTTTGAGCTACCGTGCTGTCGGTCCGACCGCGCGAAATTCTTGGTCTCATTGATACGTCATTGCGTGACGTTAGCGCCATCTACCCGTCTGTTTATGCAACATCTATATATATATATATATATATATATATCTATATATATATATAATATGGGACCCGTCTGTTCATGCAACATATATATATATATCTATATATATATATAATATGGGTAGATGGCGCTAACGTCACGCAATGACGTATCAATGAGACCAAGAATTTCGCGCGGTCGGACCGACAGCACGGTAGCTCAATTGGAAGAGCAGTTGGCCCGGTTAGCCAGAAAGATGCTGGTTCGAATCCCGCCCGTGCGCAATTTTTGGTTTCATATTTCATCTTTTATGTACTATTATTTTTGCATACAGACTTACTTAGGTATACACGTCCCAACAAAAACTCCACAACTGTTTCGGAACAATTATGGGCTAGTACTGAGGTGAAGCAGTGCAACAAACTCAGTCACTATTGTCAACGCCTGTTTTTACAAACTTTTACAATGTTTTTTGTTAAAGAGTTCACCAAAGCCCGTTTAGTGATTTTTCGTTTGCAAGCTAGTTAATCTAGTTAGTATTGATTGCGAGTAACGTAATCGCAATCAATACATCTAAATAATAAGTAAAATTTATCCATATCCCTGCTATAATATTAATGCGCAACTATCTAAAATGCAAGCATAATTACCATGCTGTTAAGGTTTAACGGATTAAGTTACTGTTAATGTAACAACTCTATGCAACCCAATTGTACGTTCTGTAAAAAACAGCTTTTAAAACTGCCACCATTCTCATGATACAAATTGGTTTCCTACACGTTTCGTTGAGTTTCGCAACTCATATGTGGAGCCTGTTTGATTACGTAACTAGTCAACGATAGCAATACGATCGCAATGCGTTTGCGAGGCCGAAATAAGTAGAGCGGACGTACTGGGCTTCGTACTTTTACCATCATATGACAATTGCCTACGTTTTCCTCTTCCTTACTTTCATATCCTGTGTCACACAGACCATTAACTTCTGTTTGGTCACATTTTTCCTTTTAGAGTGTGCAATTACTTTTTTCGGTGCCGTAAAATGCTAGTACATAAGTGTTTTTATGTGGGAACTTTAAATACAGTTATGACGTCCATAACAATCGCTGTGTAAACCTTTTTTTTTCTAGGCGTTTTTAATCTAGTATCCTCAACCATATTTTAATAAGTTCTTCTTTACGCAATCTCAATAAGAATTAGACATCGGGTCTAAACACGAAATACAAGTATGAGTAAATGCTCCTCACTGCTTGACGTTTCGGCTGTCTCGCAACAGCCTTGGCCACGAGTGGTCGCGAGCCAAATGGTGGATTGCGGCATCGCCTGCTCGGGCGGCCTGAAGTTTTTTAAAGAAAGAAAGAAAGGAAAAACATTTATTCAGCACCAACATAAAATACAGAAGGATTTTTACAAAATTTTGCATTTAGTTAACACTTAAAGCTAAACTTCATCACCATCACCATGTTTTTCTGCCACCCTCACATCACTTGATAAATTCTCATTGTAATGCAACGCGAATGTTTAATCTAACTAAATACAATCACTGTGGCCGACGGCGGGCGCAACACGGAGTAAAACACCAAAATATAGCAAAAGACTATTTATTTCATAAGGCACATGGAAAATACACACACTACGTTGCTGGATATCAATTTTGAACTAAAACGTCACTCTTGTCATTTTCTATCTAACACAGAGGGCCAGTTGTAGCCGTGCGCAAAAAGGATGTCTTCAAATAATATAAATAAATAAAATCTGAGACGCGTCGCTAACAATCACAATACTTCTTCTTGCCGACAATCTGTACCGGGTTATCTGTCTGTGTCTGGGTGGGTACACAATCTCAATACTACAGTTACGTAATGGCCCTTGTCGTTTGTTCTATTCTATTGTTTTAAGCTGAATGCGCCCGGCTGAAACTATACCTGGTGGAACACTCGCCGAACTTCAAATATTTAGCTAAAATTCGCATTCAACCCTCGTAGCCAGTCCACTTTAAAATTCAACCTTTGTTAAGGATGTTCTTTTAGTTTCTAAACCGATTTTAACTGGGAAAACCATTTGAGTAGTTACTTACTTAGTTAAGCTTTACTAAATAACTGCTAAGTTGTAGTACAAAATAAAAATGGTGTTATTATTTTGTGGTTATAGTAACAGTAGACGCGATATACAGGGTGTAAAAAAAGTACGAGCCAAATTCAAGGTGGTGATTAAGAGTCAAGTCCTGAATACAGGAAAAATATCATTTTTTTCTGTATTCCAAACTCGATTGACAACCACCCCCTTGAATAGGGCTCGTCAAGCTGTTATCTTCTTAAAATGTTTTCTAAAGTACCTGACTTTTCATACAAATATCACTGAACCATTTTTGATGAGGCTAAGACCCTGTCTATCTACAGACATACTTAAGATAGTTTTGATTCCAGAAATCATTCCATACAGGGATGAAAGTTTTTACGGAATACGACTAGTAACTATTGGCGCGGAGAAACTCGCAGGAATACTCTTGTTGAATTTAAGCAAAGCCTTTATTCAACACTTCTATAGTTGAATCGAGTTACTCGTACTTCTACTAGAAGTCTAACTGACATAGACATAAATGGCGTTTCTATGTTAGCGGGAATGTCACAGGGGGGACCTATTCTGCACAGGGTTCTATTGTGCTTCTACCGAATACAAATTATTACACACACAAACACACAAAACAAACATCATCAAATTATCATATTGAGTACCTACTTCTTCTTTTTATCTTCGGTACGGAACCCCATCAATATGGATAAAATAAGAACAATAATATAACTCTTTTTTGCACAACACAAACTAACAATTATATATACAGGGTGTCCCGTACGTAGTTGTTCATCCGAAAATCGTAGATAGATGAGGTCATGATCTACCAGAATACCTATACCTATAAATGGACACCCTATATAAACTTAAAGGAAATGTACAACTACGGCGGTCCTATATCGCTAAAAGTGATCTTTTCCAAACAACTTTTGAGTAAAGGCTTATTTCATGTATCAGTTCTATTAGTTTGATACGTTATTCTATCCTAATATTTTCGACGTGTATTTGTTTGTGATGTTCAAAATTAAATTATGTGCTATTTTTCTATTCCTTCGCTTCAAATACAGAGTAAGGACCATCCCCTTTGTTCTTGCAACTTTGATGAATTATTCAGCCGAGTAGGGTCCAGGGTTGGAGCCGGGCTTTGTCCAGTCGTAGAAAGTTTAAAATTACACTGTGCGGTATGTAGATTAGTAATACTTACACAAGGCTGTTTTTGTTCAAAGAGATCGCTTGACGGTCTTTCGAGAGAAACGTAAAAACGATATAAGAAGTATAAGGTTTATATTATAGATCACATGTATATTTTTTGTAGTTCTTATTTTATGCAAACTCCTACGTCATATTGGCGCCTATTACAAAGCCTTTTAGGTTTTAGCATAAGTTTAGGACATACAGGTTCTCTGAGAAATTTCTAGGCAGAATTAAAGTTGCCTGTTTTAAACTAAATCTAAAAGGCATTTTTAAAACCTAAACAAAACATTTTAATCGCTTTTTAATAAATGCTATGTACACAAGAATGGCTTGAAACTTTTATTACAAAGATTTTAATTATCAACCGCAGAAGAGAAATTTCTACAGAGGGCTGAAAATATCAGACAAAGCTATTGTGAGTATTTGTAAGCCGTCATTTCCTTCAGCTTTGTTCGGGACAACTGTTTGGTTATTCTCGAATTCCTTTCGCCGATAAAGCCATTAAGAATTTTTAGTCCAGAGTTAGTAATTACATATTTGATTAAAAAGAAAATATTTGTTATTAGTAGCTGTCTAAATTAGAATTTGGGCCTTACGCGGTTGCATTTTGAATCAGCAACTCTCGTATCGTGCGATTGCTCTAACTAACCAATTGAGCTTAAGTTAATTTCTAAACTAGAGGAATATACTTTTAATTTCACACGAGTATGTGATAACAAGTAATTTTAATTAGTCCATACAAATATAAACGTTTAAAGGAGCAAAGTCGATGAATACACGTCAATTCTATTAAAAATAAAACAAATTTAAACACAGCGACCTAACTTAGCTTATGTATAGCTACCGTCAAAATACCGAAAAAACAAACTGAAGTAATTAAATATAATTGATGAAATATAATTAAAAGTTTTTGTATTAACTTTTCGAAACTTCGGCGAACAAAAACATTTTGCAAACGGACGCTTATTCTATTAAAAACTCTTGTTACAGGATAAGTACGGGGAAGTTACTTTTTGACGGACAGCTAAAGCCTACTTTAATACTTTGTCCCCAAAAAGTTTTGAAATGTTTCTTACTTGAAAGCGATTTTGGAAAAATCTTTCAAGTCGTATTTTTTAGGAGTTTTTCCTAAAAACAAGTTTTGATAAAGATAACACAGTTTTTAAAACCTCTCTTAAACTACTTCAAATTTAACATAAACTTTTGTTAACTGTAGCTTTTATGACAAACAAATTTTTTGATAACTTGTTTTATAAAACAATTATTTCTTACTTAAATATGTGAAGTAAAAAAAAAGTAAAGTTATCCTGTAAACATCCCACTGCTGGGCAAAGGCCTTACCTCAACTTCGAGGTAGTATAAGGCTGGTTTTAGTATCACGCGTACCATCAGTAAGGATAAAATAATATATATATATTTGTATAATAAATAATTTATATTTGTGTCGTTTTAGTATCGCCCTGACCGCCGCGGTGAACAGACGGGCGCAAGACTGATGACTGTACTGAGGTGACGCGTGCGCTCCGCACGATACTAAAATGCTCACTGAAGCCAGAGGCGCGCGAGCGGCGGTCCGCGCGTATAGCTCCGCGGCACGGACGCGTTATGCGGATGGCTGCAGAGCTGTCCGCGCGGACGGTCGTCTGTACGGACCCCTCCGTATTCTGAGAATATAAACATATTCTCAGTCCGTATTACTCTAAAACGCTCCCTGAAACTTGTGTAGATCTTTCCGCGCGGAGCGATCCTTACTGACGGTACGCGTGATACTAAAACCAGCCTAAGCTATACCCCATCACGCGGGCTCAGTGCGGATTGGCGGAAGGGTGATTGCAAGGCAAGCGACAAGCAAAATATGTGAAGTAGTTAGTGAAGTAGCACTGTTACATTGTAAAATCGTTCTATTTGACCGCACTTATAGCGGTCCGCAAACGATTAGTAACTCACAACTTCGGACCACAGAGTTTTGTGGGTAGTTACCATCTGTGACTGAACCCGTGGTGCTACTACGTATCTTGATAGCAATTATAATACTAAAGTTACGAAAAAAGCTCGCTGTTTCGTATAAGCATTGGGCAAAAACAACGAAAACTATACGAAAGTCAATACAAAATCAAAGTTGAATTCCTTACGCACTCGTTAGCATCTCCTTTATGTATTTGATTCGATATTTTCACATATCTAAAATAAATCATAGATTAATCAAACATCAAATGCACTCTGATTCGAATATGAGTGCCTAGGCTTATTTTATCCGTCAATTCAATTTTCGTCATGCCGGATATATGCCTAATAATAATTTCTAATCTTCGTCATCCCGGATATGTGGCTAATATTAATCACTAGGTCTCAGGTAGTTTGGTCTAGAATTAGATCTCAGTCCGACCCTATAACTAAGCATTCATCACAAACACAATCCCTTGGCCTCCTTGCATCCCATCTCCATATGCAGATGAATTCAAACCATGCTCATTCCATTTGAGACCCTACTTCGTTGAGTTACAGCACAGGAATACTTGCATCTTGAGACGTGCTTGGCATACGAGGAATGCTCAATACCTATTGCCTGTTGAATCCGACCGAATACATGTAAACGTGGAGTATGGAGTGAATTTCTAAATAGCGACCTTCGTGCATCGTACGAATTTCTATTTAACTTTAAAAGTGTATCAGAAAGTTGGGTTGCGAGCATTTCGGACGATACACAAACGCATGATGGTATTTAATACTCCTACATCAATAACATTATTTAAAGAATACTCTTTTTATGTAAAAGGATCATGACAAAGAGATCTTTGACAGACTAAGAAATAAACAAAGATAAATAAGAATCTAATGATAAAATAGAAATAGGAACATGAATATTCATGTTTATTTTAAAACAGAATTTTAATTTAATCTGCTTAAAATAATAATGTTAAAAGTGATATATACACATAAAACTTATCAACTGTATACACGATATATCTGACTAAAAATCCGTTAGAAGTGACTAAATTGGACCTTTTCTGTACAGTAACTTTTCGTCACCCCACCCGCCTTTTGCAAAAAGTTCCCATATCTTTTTAAAACTAATTCATCGCTTTGGGCTAAGCCCATACAGCCAGTGGTCATTTTCAAAAAACATAATCCTAACAACTCCCTAATCATTAGATACTTTGTCTTCTTATCTTATTAACTCACGATTTCTATGCTGTAGTTAAAACTCTCCACTAGGGAAAAAGTCGTTCAAAGTTTAGCACTTTCGTTCGTAATTATACTTCATTACCTTTGTCTTTATTCTTGCTTTGTATTTCTAAATAGCAGTGTGCGAAGTTTCGTGTGAAAATGTAGATGACTGCAAATAAATGCTAAGTTCCATATACATCATGAAACACAATATCATCTTTACGGAAAATAACATTTCAAATTAGCTATTATTACACGAGTAACATCAGAATGTAGGGAATATCATAAAATAACGTTATCTCATTCACCCAAATAAGTTTCTATATTCCGTACTAAAACTATCGTATGTACTATCGAAGTCACCACCTCCTGATCATCTTAAAATCCAAATCGCTTGCACGTCACGTCGTCTTTTTTTAACTGAAGCCCGATTTTGTAACGTGTGTGCAAGCGATTTTCGTTTGAATGTGGTTAGGCGGCGGAACCTCGACCGTATACATAATAATAATGCTTTATCATAGACTTGACGGAGGAGGCTTTCAATCTCTCAAACCATGAGCAACGTGAATAGTAACAAACTACATAAAACTCGTATTAATATCTAACTATCCATTTTCGCATAAAATTTGTAACCAGTGCCAGCTTTCTGGATATCCAGATAGCACGGTTGGATGACCCCGCTTTACGTCAAAGGAGCTTTTGGTCGACTACACTTGATAACTGCTGGAAGGAACTTTTTGATGTTATCAATAATATCCTGGCCTCAAAAAGTTATGCAGAAACTTGGCTTTGACTCAGGTAAGAAAAAAATAATTAAAATATTGTCAAATTGGGCTACTGAAAGCTATGTTAATATATAATGTGTCATGGCGTTTTTAAAAATATTACAAAAACTAGCGACCCGCCGCCCGCGGCTTCGCACGGGTGCAATGCTGATACCAATACATGTAACACCTTCCTCTTGAATAGCTCTCTAAAATCTATCCTTCGGCAATCATACTAATATTGTAATTGAATGAATTTTATCCAATGAAATTATGTAATAAATAACTCATATTTACTTAATCTAACAATGTAATGAATTTAATCACTATTTTATATAATTAATTCAATTTTGAGATTTATAATAAGTAAATGGGCAATAGTTGCCCCTCATGTTTGCAATGCCCTTGCAGGGCGTCACTTGTACTGTTTTTATACCTTGTATCACCATACCCAACTTGTGACTGGCAATAAATGAATCTGAATCTGAATATAAAAAACCGCATCAAAATCCGTTGCGTAGTTTTAAAGATGAAAGCATAAATACATACAGACAGCGGGAAGCGAAAGTCGCTTTATAATGTAGAGGTGACAATGTTTTAAACCTAGTTTAACAGAGGTTTTAGCCAGTGATTACACTTATCTTATTATGTTTTCATTATGTACTAACAGTCTGTAAAAATTTTCATAATCAAGTCAATTTGATACTACCGAATAAGAACAAAATTAATATTATACGGCTGAGGGGTATCTTTAACACTTCCTAATTGAGTAATTTTATACTGAGAACAAAATTAAGTACCCATTACGTTTAACTTTACTCGAGCCAGTCCCATTTACATATAATTAAAATAATTAATTGAAACTTTTAATGACGATTTCCTAAGGTACTTCATATTTAGCGCAGAACCTCTCTCCGAAGTCACAATGGATTCATAAAACAAAGACAGTATCGTTGTCTGTTGGAATATAGGTACGTAGTCTGTCTAGGCTATGTTCGCCAGTAGTCGCCCAAAGCTCTCGTTTTATTATAATTAACAACTACCTCTACCAAAATACAGTGCTAAATAAAGTAGCATTTACGTGGTAAAAGCATAAAAACTACGCTTAAAACCCAGCAACTTGTCGCGTATATTTTTAAAACTACCGTTTTAGCTCTGCGAAAACCTTCGGTAAAGCGTGTTAAAAAAACAGCTCTGAAAGTTAGGGCTGCGAGAAAATAAACAAATGAGTGTGTATGTTTTTACTACGGTCTTTGTTTTAGTAGGACTAACCATTTTTAGGGTTCCGTAGCCGAATGGCAAAAAACGGAACCCTTATCAAGTCTGTCTGTCTGTCTGTCCGTCCGTATGTCACAGCCACTTTATTCTGAAACTATAAGCATCACATAGCTGAAACTTGGTAGGTAGGTGTATTTTGTTCACCGCTTTCCGATTCAGATACAAAAAGTAAGAAAAAAATAATATTTAAGGGGAGCTCCCATACATGAAACTAAAACTTAAAAAAATTTTTTAATCCCACCTATGCGTGTGGGGTGTCTATGGATAGGTCTTTTAAAATGATGTTGAGGTTTCTAAAACCATTTTTTCTAAAAGTGTAAGGTTTGAGATATAGACGCTTCCAAAGTGGTAAAATGGGCGTCCCCCCCATCTAACTTTTGAACTAAGAAAGTGAAAATTTTGAAATGTAGATCTCAACAAAACTTGCAACGAAAATTGGTTTAAAGGAGATCGAATCAGTAGTTTTTGAGATATTGCACATTTTTATCAACCGCAAATATAACTTTGTCTTTCATACAAACACTATGAAAAACAAAGTTATTTTTGCTGTCGCAATATATTGTGATGTTTTCGTTAAGTGAAAGTAAGTGGACCCTGAATTCAGTTAAAGGTGGCACGGAACCCTCAGTGCGCGGGTCCGACACGCACTTAACCGGTTTTCCTTATTGGGGTTAGATGTTTTATCTTTTCCTTTTATATTATATATCTATTCTTTTTCTATTTCTTTTCTTTTTTGAACTATCTTCTATTTTAATACCAAAAAATGAAAATCTTGTTAGTAACACCACTTATAACTCGAGACTAGGTAGACTGATTTTCGTGATATTAACATTGTTGGATTCGTCTAGACCCAAAATAGGTATCCTATTTATGATCGCTTTTGAGCCTTTTTGTAAGATTCTCGGTATTAAATAATCCAGTGGCTAGTAGATTACAGTGTGAGGTCAGAGAAATTATAGATTAATTAATATGTTGTTAAAACATAGTATGGCTTCATCTAGACAACCTTCAGACAACGGACAATGGATCCTTAAATGTAAATAAATTATAGCAGCTCATGTTCTCATCGTGCTTGGGTGTGTATTTGTTATTATTTTCTCGAGAAACACGACATTGGACCTTTTTCTTTCACTTGGCAACCCTGGATATTGCAAATTATGTCTGGTTACAACCCTTACATTTCCACCAATCCTGAGGCTTTATTACCTACTTGCTTTCAAAATCTATGAGAATTTTAAGGCACAGAAAAGTATGAATTAGTGACCCATAAAAAAATTGTACGTGACGTCACGAAACACTACATAACGATTGATCACATCTTTAAACAAGTAGCATTTTTAACAATCTACGAGTATAGGAAGGAAGACATAGAATAATAATAGTTATATGGAGAAAAAAAAAACAAATGTTAAATGTCGTGTCGTATTAGGAAAATCCCAAAAAAAAAACGAAAAAAAATGGAAATAAACTCCACCGACAAGAGCCACAGCTTATAAATTTGAATTGAAAAAAAAAAACAAATCAAAACTCTATTAATCCACTTAAAGTGCGTCGCAGTAGGTATGAATATATGACTTTTTGTGCGAAGGATGCCTAACCTGTATTTCACTTTTATGGGGTGACGTAATTGTAATCGATATACGGATTGCTTTAATTTAGGTAATACCTCTGGGGTCTGAAAGGCCCCATGACGCGGCAGATGCCCGCAACTTCGCAGACAGATTTAATGTTTATTAATTACTGTAAAAGGTTTCTCGCTTCACCGGCGAAACGATATTTGCTCTCGCCATTTTTGTTAGGATATTTTTAATTAAAAATAATGATAAATGTAATCGGGATTTGTAACGAAAAAATAAATGATTTCAATTGATTGAACTATGCGAGTGTAGAAAATGTCCGAACAAGCAGTCTACTTAAAAATTATCATATTAACGACGTCCACTGCTTATTTTCGATCTATTTTATTTAACTTCTCTTCTGCCCTTAATTTAATATTATACGGTGAGAAGGGCATGTGAAGTTTTATTTGACATAATTTTGTGACTGTGCTTGTAACATTGACTACCTAAACTTTAATCTTTGTTTACCTACCTGCCTACTCATACACTCGTTTATAATCCACCAAAACAGATTTTGATTGAATGTAAGGCCATGTAAACATCAAAACACGGTCATAAACTGAGCCTGGCTGGCATCAATATAGTCGTAAACGTGAACAGAGGTTTACTAACAAACGTAATATCAATCACACGCGATTCGACGATTTGCGGATCGGTAGTGAAGTCAGCTGGGGTAGGGTGGCCAGAAAATAAACAATTGAAGGATAACTTGATTCAAGTCTTGTTTAAGTTTTTTATCGATCTGATTTTTTAGTAGAGTTTATACATTTGGGGGAAAAAAGAAATTATTTCCTTTGTAAACTAGACGAAAGCCTGTACCAGACATTGGTAGAGCCTTTGAGCTTAGCGTGTAGCGATGTAATATATCGTTATTAGCCAATGGACGTCCACTGCTGAACAAAGGCCAAAGCTTTTCACAGCGACCGTTTGAAAGCGGTCTGCATCCAGTATGATCTCGCGTTCTTAAATAATAAGTTAGTACTAAGCAGTTTTTACTTATCTCCAATTCCACTGATCTTGATGGTATTAAATATAGCAGAATTTAACGTCGTACATTATCCCTCTCATCGGTTGACGGCACTGTAATTTTTCCTCAAAACAATGAAATATCTAACATTTTCCTAAAAAATCCCAAGACGCCAACCACATAAACGCCATAGCAAGGAATGCGGGAAACAATAAAGCTGAATATAAACCGTTATGAGCTCGGATCGAGGAGGCTTTGATTTACAGGAGCGGAAACTGGCTGGGAAATAACAGGGGAATTTAAACTCACTGGAGGGACTAATTAGAGTCTACTTTCATATTTTCAATGAAACTAAGATACTCATAATGTACGGACCACAGCACGTCAAGGAAACACTGCGGTATCTTATGTAGTTGTAATAAGGTTACTTTTCAACAAAAATGTATAGCCTGATGTGCTGGCTTCTAAACAACTTATGTTATTGTTTTATAACTAGCCTGAAACCTCACCTGACGGTAAGTGAGGATTTGACCGAGCAGGGATCATTTATATTTCCGAAGTAAATTCGAAGTTGTACAACACGGAGCTTTTTTAGTATTTAATAAGCATATTTTATATCCTATAATTTTTCGTTAAACAATACCATGATACCATGATACCAAATTACCAAGATATGTAACACAGTATACCATTGAACTACTATTACTAGCGTAGAGCGTGGAACTGGCACCACGAACAAATTTCTTGCGCTATGATTTGACGCCACTTGACATCAACGCATTCAAACGGTTCCAAATACGACATTAAAATTTCAAGGAATACGTCACAATTATGTCATCGAGATGCGACACATTTGCTCGGCATAGCATCTCTATACGTAGTAATAACAACTCACTGAGTATAACGGACCGATTCATGCCGTCTTTTTTTCTGAAAATAAACGAACAAATCGATCATTTGCAGTTTGCAACTTTGCATCATTTTCTAAAGACAGCAAACTTCTATAGGTAAACCACTTCATTGAGACTTCGCCTGCGGGGCACAGGGGCGCGGGGGGAGGCGCGCCGCTTACTAACCGCGCTCTCGTCTACCTAAAGGCTCTCTACATCAGTCGCTATGCGGAACAATAGTAATGGGCAGGCTCAAGATATAAAAAGTTTATGAGTAACCCTGTTTGTAACGACGCCCTTCACCTCTGTACAGTCGCCTTCGAATAACTTAAACTAACTAAAATTAATCTAAATCGAAACCCTTATTATGCCCATCTATAAAATAACTAGCTAGGTGCAGTCACCATAACTCTTTAACAATAAATAAACAGTGAAGTTAGCCTGTAACGTTCCACTGCTGGCCTTACCTCAACTATGAGATAGTTTGATACTCCACCACGCGGGTTCAGTGCGGATTGGTGGAGGGGTGTTTGCATGGAAAGTGACTAACATTGCTGTCAGATGTTATTAGCCGCCCATAAGGCCTCTGACTAGGCTTTACTAATATCAATCGATATTAGCCGGGACCAACGGCTTAACGTGCCTTCCGAAGCACGAAGATGCTTGTGATATACGTCAATTATATGGTCGGAATGGTCACCCATCCAAACACGACAGCGCCGTAGGTTACTTAACTTCGGTAATTACTACCCAAGCGTTGGCGCCACTGCGCTACGAGCACCTCTAAGAGAATAAATTGCATGCTAATGCAATTAGGATGACACCACTGCTTGCAGTATGTAAAAATATTATTTAGTACGTCTTTGGTGATAATAGGGGTTTATTGTTTTTTTGTTCCTGGCAGTAAACATTATGTATGGTTGACTGTACCTACCAACTCCATCTTGAAATATTTCTACAGCCCTCCTCGGCTTGAGTTTTTATAAGGGGTTACGAGGAGGGAGAGAAAAACACATGATTTATCTATCGGAAAACATTATGACAGCTTACTTGAAAAATAATATTTCTTTCATCTTAGCACAATTGAATCGCTTTGGTATATAATATCATTTGCTTTGAACATTACTTTGTGCCACTGGAAAACCGATCATTGTATTGAAACATTGTTATATAAAACCTCATTACTACACGTTTTATTTCGTTGCCAGCTGAAATACCACACGTCTTTCAATTCACATTTAAATATGTAGTACAAATTAATGGTGTTGTAGTTAAGCAATACAATTAAATACTTCAAACTTAATTCTGGCACGTGTAATAAGACTTTACCCAATAAATGTAAAATATTTTACGCAGTTTTTGAATGCAAAAATTTAATTTAACTTGTTAACAAGCAGCGTTAGGCAGTTGCAATATGCTTTCGTACCTTTCATTAATACACCAGTTCATGTAAAATAAATGTATATTGTACAGTTTATTGTTTACTTTTTAAATAAAACAAGACAAACTCATAGTTTATTTTTGTTTTTATAGTGTTTTGTCACCATACAAACTTAATAATATAAATTGCACTTGTAAAAAGACAACTGTGAACCTGTGACACGAGGAATTCACACGTCGTCTGTCATAGGTTCACAGTTGTCTTTTTACAAGTGCAATTTATATTATTAAACAAACTCATATCAAATTACATTGAAAGTCGCAAAGAAATTCAAAGCCAACCACGCCACGCATTCCGTAGACGACTACGACGTCACTACGATTTGCTACAACGTAGCGTGCTACGAATGTTCGTAGCAGAGTCCCCACTCTTTAAGGCTGCTGTCACCTACCTTCTAACAAAGTTCAAGTGCAGTTTTCTTCCCAAAAATGACTTAACTGACAACTTTTTTTGACTGATTTGTGTAAAAATAAGCTATCTACATAAGATGTAAGCTCTGAATTTTTGATTCAATCTTTAAAATGCCTGTAATTTGCAATCATAGAAGCCAAATTGACGGTTTTTCTGGTGCACTTTTCTAGATCAGTTTTTGACATCAGCTATCGAAATAACATAAACTTGAAGGGAATTACGTTCGTCTACAAGGTGTAGACTCTGTTTTTTTTATTTATTGCTCTGGTTATGCCAAATGATGACAAAATTGAAACCATGTTTTGGCATAAAATACGCATCTAAAGGCAGGCGATTATCTCTGAGATACATTGCACTTATTGTGTGTTATTTGATAAAACAATGTTATAGAGGTTCCTATCTTTGACTTAGCATCTAAATTCTTGATTTTATCTTGTGCACTATATTCAAAATATCTTACTAAAGTAACCTATAAATTTGAGATTTGGAGCTGTCACGAACATTCATCTTCGATCGAGATTTGACAGACAGCGCCGAGCGCTCGGAGGGGAAGGGTGTGTCGCTCGTTGTCGTCGCTGCTACTCTTTTATTTCGTGTATGATACTAATTCCAAATTTGAAAATATCACGCTTTGCACAATTTTTATACGGCGACCAATTCGCTTTGAGGCTTTATGCAACAGGCATAAAGCCATAGTGCATTTGGATCGTCGATGGTCTCTAATTATAACAAAAAAGTATTCGTTCTTTTGTATCGATTAGTAGTTGTATTTAAATGATTAATCAATGTTATGTTAACTTGCATATAAAGTAATCCTTATTAATACCATAAACAAGAAATATTTGTATGTATGGCGACTATTTCAAGAGGTTCATGAGTTATAACGAAGATCTTTTACGATATACAATGTGTATTTTCGAAACTTGATCAAACAAAATGTGCAGATACTAGGACCAAAATTATCGACAAATATAATTATAATAATAAATTTTTCATAAAATAAAATTGTGGTACATGATGAGCAAACTGTTTCTATCACCAAACAGTTAAATGTCAATTTTCGACAAATACTGAATTAATAAGGCCAAGAATAGGCAATAGTATCAATTCTATTGCATATGTATGGGGTTGCAAAAAATAACCTTATTTATATAAAATAAAGTAATATCAGTAACACTACTTTATAGTTCAACAACGGTAGACCGATTTTCATGATATTTACTTTGTTGAATTGGTATTTACCTCTTACCCCTTAAGTTATTATAAAACAGGGCTGGGGCGCGCCGAGGCTGGATATGAAGCAAAGTTTTCTGTGGTCGAAGTTTTTTTTTTCACTAAAAAGTCTAAAACTCTTCAAAGGACTCCAATTTAGGCAAACCATTTCTTTTTGAAGTCAGTGCCATCGCATGGGCTCTCTCAAGTTCCATCTTAAGCGACATCTATCTGGGCATCGACTCCAAAAAGAAATGGTTTGCCTAAAATGGAGTCCTTTCAAGAGTTTATTTAAAACTTTTTAATGTGTTTTGTTTTTAAGTCGGTTTTATTGAAATTGTATGGTGGTGAAGTGACCACTAACCCAACAAAATTGAAGACAAATAAGGGCTTTTGTTTTAAGTATTTGACTTTGAGTAGTAAACAAGTAAATTTATAAATTTTCTTACATCATTCGTGCTTTGGATTTTGAATAAGAATAAACGGACGACAAAAAGTAAAAGGTCAGTTTTTCTTAATATAAACCGTATATAGGCGTTATTTAGTTCCACAACCTTTGATACGCACTTGTACGTACATACCATTGGCCATTGGCGTCAATTCCATACTGTGTGGGACTTGTTCATGGCATTAATTCCATACGCTAGTAACAGTGTTTCAATGGTTTAAACCTAAATAAATAGGGCAATATTTTGCTTATTTAACATTACTTTTCTTTCTACCACAATCTACAACCACAACCTAACTATAAACTTGTATAGTAAAACGCTTGTTTAAATAGAAGCGTTTCATGTGATGTGTATGTAGTTAATATGAACCTGTATTCAAATTGAACGCAAATGCCATGAAGTTCCATGGTTCTATTCAAGTCCATATTCATATAATATTTCATTATTGAAAAATGTATATGGACAAAATCATATAATACCGGTGTAAACCAAATAATTAAATAAAAATTATCTTGTTTATCATCTGTTATACATGAAATACTTGAAATCTTGATCGAAATTTTCTTAACTACATTTTCTGAATGTTAGCTATAATAACTTGTGACATATTTCATATATCAAAATACAAATCATATCAAAGAACAGCGTTACACTAAAAAGCATTTATGTGTAAATAAATCCTCATAGCATCCAACTGGTATGACACGTGGTAGATCAAGCCCAGAACCAATGGCATCATCCACCAATAACCCTTAGTCCCCGTTTCTCGTGGAGTTTACATTCGTAAAAAAATACCTACTCTGAGAAGTCACGATTTGGGTGAAGACATAAAGAGGCAGATAACCGGTACCAACCTGTACCGACTGACTAGTGATGTGCCAAGTCATCTATTTTTAATCTCGAAATATTTACGAAATTCGTTACAACAATCCAAATAAGGACCGACTGACACTAGAAAATTGTTTTAATTCGTCAAGTATGAATAGAAATTCCATTATTATGCGACTCCCGGCAGTCGTTTGATACCTGACTGATTAAAATAAGATTCAAATCAAGACTTGAGTCGGAAAAGTCTCTATAAAGCATTTCAATTCCATGAAATAGCCAACACGGCACAACACTGGTTAGTGGTTGCAGGTCAGTGCGTGTTACCCGCCTCTATATGTCTTCACCCTTTGGATGCATTTCGTTTTTTCTATGCTGTAAGTTTTTTACGTTATTATAACTGTACGTTTGTGTTTAAATTTGTGAATTTAGTTATATACTTATCAAAAGGAAAATGTTCGCGAACGGAATTGACGCGAGCCCTGATTCCGAACTGTATTCACTGTATTCGTAATAGGTATTTCAAATACAAAAAAACTGGTATAACATTAATTTATCACATCGACTTTTTAAGACCATCATTTTCTGTGTTCATCATACGCATAGCCTACTACCTAAAGATAAAGTATCAAAATTGTTTAATTACAGTTAACATTTTTTTGTGTCCCGGACATATAAAATCGCACACACACATTGACAAATTAGGTAAAATCTGAGAATCTCCAAACTGTCATATGGCTCTTAAGCTGCGATAGGTAGGTGTATAACTTCTACTAGATAATATAAATTGCACTTGTAAAAAGACAACTGTGAACCTGTGACAGACGAGGAATTGAACCCCGTGTCTTACGCAATCCGGGCGTATGCCTATACCACTCGGCCACCGTCACACTAAGAAGCCTGTTGAATTTTTGCAAGTGCTTTTTAACGCGTAGGCTGCTTAGATAACAGTATTATATAATATCTGTGGTATTATACAAACACGGTGCAACAAATCCCGCTCGTACGCAATCTTCGGTTTAGAAAGAAACCTTTTATAATCTTGAATGAAAGCTTATTTTAGAAAAGTGCATTAGTTTTTCAACACATTTTGTCAGCATAGTATCTTTTAACAAGATCTAAAATTGGGCCTGCTAAGTAAACAATCTATTATAATAATAATAAACGTTTATTTAAGGCAACAGATCATGAAATACAGGCCCATAAAATAAATACCTCACAGACTAACATACATACAATATGATCAAAATAAAATACAATTTAAAACAAATTTTTACACGCTACTATGTGTTGTTCTTGGTGTTCGCGTAGTTTCAGCGAAAATGCCATATGCACCATAATATGCACTTATTAATATGAAGGTCAACCGCTTAGAATTTCTCAGAACCGCTATGGAACTGATTCACCGCAGTATTGCCAGTATTCGGAGATCGTTTAACATTTAGCAAGTAACTGGAAACCAATTATTCGAATTGTATCTATTTATGTACAAGTTTATTTATCTTCTTGAAATATCGTACACACACAACAACACTGTTGTTTATATTGCTTATTTTCATAGATAAATTCAGTTAGCCTATAAAATGATTGCCTAAGTTATGGATTTATGTTGTTTCAATTACCATAAAAAAGGTTATTTAAAAGAGATTGCTTCAAGCGATAAGGCTGCTTCACAGCGAGGCGTGTCATTTATCTCTTATTTGCACTTATACACAAATAAAGTGGCATGTTACATATACCTATCTATATTGACATTTAGGCCTCAAGACTCAAGAAGTTAAGTTTATAGTTGCTACTGCGCCTATTTTATTTCGAACATCTCAACACAACCAAACAAAAACAATTGACCATCGCCCTCAAAAGAGAAATCATCGTTGCACTGAAACAAAAGGCTTCGAATATTATTTATACGAGGCTATAACTCATAGAGCCCATAAAGTTGTGCGGTCGGGTCGTAGCTCGCATCTGTGGCGAGTAGGCCAGGGGATAGGCTGATAGATTTTCATTTTATTGGAAAAATACCAATAGGTTTGGACTTTGGAGCTGATTCTTTGATTTACTGGATGAATATAATTAGTATTGATGATAGTGACTCATGTTGGCCTGTTATTTTTTAATTTATATTTTATAGTGTTGTGAGGTGGTAAGTTTATAGCTTTGTCCCATATGAAAATATAAAATTTGAGAAGTAATTAATTTTTTAGTCATATTTTTAAACAGTACTTATGTCTCCTTATTTAATATGTAGATCACCTGTATTATAACTATAACTGTATTCTTCAAAGTTAGCATGTTTTGGCGAAAATTATAAGTAAGGAACTGCATAGGTTACGACCAAGCATCTTTTATGTTATCTTGTTGTTCTTGTTACCTCTTGTTTATGTTGTTCGTAAATAGTTTTGAATACAGCTCTTCGCCTAAGCCATAACTTGGGATGCAGAAGAGTCGTACAAACGGCAATAGTTCGCTCGTAAATTAAGTTTTATTGCCCAACTTCAATTATATTTTCCTTCTAACTATGCTTGTTAAAAAATGCTTGCAAGAACCACTTATGTTTTCCTCTTTCATGCATACCTACTTTATCGAGCAGTTTTTGAAATCGAAATTATTTCATCTGTGCCTGAATTTTTTCGAACCTTGTGTTTATTTTCCAATCATCGACTTTGCTTATTTTTTTACTTTGGCCAGCGTTTTATCGAAAGAGTCGTCAATCGTCATGTCATTTATTATTCATTTTATTCAGAAATCAGAAAATTTATTTGCGAGAATACATACTCGTACATAAAATTGGATCTTTAAGAGCAAACAAAGTAAATGTATTCAGCCTGCAAGCGGGGTCAATTCCCGTATTTCGGCATCTACTGTTGGACATTCGTTGGACTACAGTAGTGCTATTGTAACACATCATTGAAAAGTGACACTGAGTGACACGGGCACGTCAGTCCGGATCAGTGTTGCCAAGTAAAGGTACCATGTTACACTATTGATAATAATCGATTCCATACCTATATTAAATAGCAAAAAAAAATTCATTTACAAAACTTGCATTGATCTATAAATTTGATAATTCATATTCGAATAAGCGAAATAAAGACTACCAAAGGAGTACCTCTCTATTATTGAGTAAATATTTTTCATGCTTAAATAAATAACGTTATTTCAACGGTATTTATAACTCATTAGTTTTACCGACATTCCCAAATGTCATCCTGCAGTTCAAAATAAAACCGGCCAAGTGCAAGTCGGACTCGCGCACTAAGGGTTCCGTGCCAACTTTAACTGAATTAGGGATTCTTACTTCCACTTACCCAAAATACTACAATATTTTGTTGACCGCAAATATAACTTTGTTTTTCATAGTGTTTGTATGAAGAACAAAGTTATGTTTGCGGTTGTTGAAGATGTGCTATATCTCAAAAACTACTGGTTCGATCTCATTCAAACCAATTTTTGTTGCAAGTTTTTGTTGAGATCTACATCATATAGTTTTTTCAAAATTTTCACTTTCTTAGTTCAAAAGTTAGATGGGGGGGGGGGGGGCATTTTAAGCGTCTATATCTCAAACCTTAGACTTTTCGAAAAATGGTTTTAAAAACCTCAACATCATTTTAAAAGACCTATCTATAGACAACCCACACTCATAGGTTAGAGTAAAAAAAAAATTTTTGCTTTTAGTTTCGTATGGGAGCCCCCCCTTGAATATCATTTTTTCTTACTTTTTGTACCTTAATCGGAAAGCGGTGAACAAGATACACCTACCCACTAAGTTTCAGCTGTGTGATGCTAATAGTTTCAGAATAAAGTGGCTGTGACATACGGACGGACAGACAGACAGACAGACAGACTTGACGAAACTATAAGGGTTCCGTTTTTGCCATTCGGCTACGGGACCCTAAAATGGAAACCAAGATCAGGCTGTATGGCTCTGTTCCATTGCCTTTCCCTTTCAAGGAATAAACTCAACTACTACTATTGTCTTAATGACAAAATAATGACATGACTTTGATTGATGTTGGATGACACAATTATTTATTTATTTTCAAAATGTTTTTCAAGAATCGATATAATTTTCTATCTCAATGTTTTCAAGCTTATTCCAACTAAACCGCGGGACCACACGTGGATTTCACCCGCGCCCTAAAATAAAAGATTGATCAGTGATTCCTGTACCTTTGAAAAGTTTTGAACAAATTGTGATGTGAGATTTTCCTCTTATATTATGTATGTTTCTCATTGATAAATTTGTTGCAGAATACTAGATTTCCTGACGAAGAGGAGTTGATGATGAAGAACGTTTATAAATCCTTGACGTTGATAGGAAGCGTTGAAAAGTACCTCAGCATTCATACTGTTTTCATTGGAAATAAATCTAAATCTTGATAGTTTTCAATATGTCAAATAATTTGGAGGCTAGTTACATTGTGTAAAATTGATATTTATTACATAAATAGGTTTCTCTATTATCAAATCGTTTCAGGTAAGCTTTGACAATGAAGCAAAACATATTATCTTCTTGATCACAGCGTTGATGCGCTTTCCGATGCATTGAACGTAGGTACTCATGTGATGATTTTTCACAAAATAACGTATTTGCATTATCTAACGTATGGCGCTTGCAACAGTGCCGAAATATCGGAAGCTCATAAATATTAAGGTACATGGTAGCAATCCCGTATCTAACTATTCTAATCTATTATTATATATTTATAATCGTGTACTTTGCAGAAAAAGTTGTTGTTTATCAAAATTTTGTATTAGTTATATGCTCAGTGACAGTAGATACATTGCCAGACATGATGACAGATATGACATTGTCAAACTCAAAAAGTAAACGAGTAAGAAGATAGGTCCACAAGCAAGAGAAAGGGAGATGGCAATGGAAGTAGCACAATCTGTGTGCTATGGAGCCACAACGAAGCAACAACTCATCTGAGTAAGTGAGTGAGAAGATGCTGCCATAAGCAAGAGGAAGAGAGATAGAAAGTGACGTGCAGCAGTCGTGGGTCAACAACGCAGAAATATATTTTTTTATACCATGTCATTTTGATTTGTACTTTTTTAAGGCTTATTTTAACAGCTCTGGGTATATCAGACCTTGTAAGACATTCGTTTAAAATATAGTACTACCAATAAATCAGACTAGGACTAGGTAACCAACCGTTTTGGTATCGCGTTGTACATCCCTCAGATTTTTACCGACTTCAAAAAAAGGAGGTGATCGATTTCGACCTGTATGTATATGATATCGTTAGAATTTGATAAAATTTTACGAAATAAAATTTAGTAATAAGATTTCAATATAAATGAAGTGAAATATCTATGTATTGAAAAAAAATAGTTTTTGTTATTATAATCAATTTAAATATTTATGATAAATTTAATGTTATCTTATTACTATAATTATGTTAATCTAATTTATATAAATGTACATTTTAATAAGTGTTTCTTTTCATCTGTACCCACAAAAAAGGCACTCGCTGAAAATCAGCGTCGTGGTATGCGTTCTGCTACTGCCACGGCCAATGCTGAGCGAGTGCCATTTCGACTTAAGCCTACTTACCTATTTTTAATTAATTACTCGTGGGATCTGTATTTAATCTTAAGTAATCTCTCAATGTAATTTTTTTTGTTAATTTTTAGGTCGAATAAATTTATTTTCTTTCTTTCTTTCTTTCTTTCTGTATTGTGATGATCTCTTAACTTAAAGATATAGTTGATCGAATAAATAAATTGGCACCTTTTTATCAGCATACTTTATTTTATAATTATAAATGGATCGGTACGAGTAGGCCACGTCACGTCGCGGTTTACTGTACACATCATTCACAAAGATCTTCTTGGTCTTCGAACCCTAGGCTTCGATATATTTTACAAATAAGTTAGTGTGCAGCATACTAGAAGTAGGTATGAAGGTAATTATCTTTAAAATCTTAGTCTCAGTGAGGTAACTCAGCTGCACTTTGCCGTCGTTGCGTCCCCTGCAAACTGTTTGTATTTCATAAAATGTAGAGATTTTAATTTTAATTTTGTTGTATTTCAAAAACCTAGGGGTAAATCGTACAAAATAGGAATGACAAACCAAAGTCCATGTAACACTCTTCATACCTCCATTAAAAAGCAAAAAAGGTTTTATTTACAAAACTTGCAATTGATCTCTGAATTTAATAATTCATTGCGAGTCATTCCAATAAGCGAAATAAACATAACCAAAGGAGTACGTCGCTATTTTTAGGGAAATAAATAAAACGTTAGTTAGTTCAACGGTATTAATAACTCATTAGTAGATTCTAAATTATATATATTTTTATACGACTGTCTGTCTGTCCGTCCGTTCGTATGTCACAGCCACTTTATTCTGAAACTATTAGCATCTGAAACTTGTAGGTGAATGATAGAGCCATCCACGAAGGCGGGCGCCGTTAATTTTTGAATGAGAAAAGCGCGGGATGCGGGTTGTGTGTCAAAATATTAAATAATAAAAAAATAATAATTATAATAAATATCAAATCAACAAATGTTGGAAAAAACAGTGAACGCCTACAGGAATGAAAACAATAAAATATCTATTGTGTCTGGAATAGTGTCCCGGAATGTGTTAAATTAGTAGCTTTTGGGATATAGTATATTTTCATCAACCGCAAACATACTTTGTCTTTTATACAAACACTACGAATAACTAAAAAAGTTATTTTCTCCGTCAAAATATTGTGATTTTGTCGTTAGGTGAAAGTAAGTGGACCCAGAATTCAGTGAAGGGTGGCACGGAACCGTCAGTGCGCGGGCCTGACTCGCACTTTGCCGGTTTTTAAATAATATTGAGGTTTCTAAAAATTTTTTTTCCAAAAGTCTAACATTTGAAAGATGGGCCACAGATAGACACTCCCTCATAGCTTTTCTCTTTTCTCAAAGTAATAAAATGGCTAAAGCTAAGAACAGTGCTAAGAACTCACGGCGCGGTTTGCCCACCGCTGCCGCAGGACAGCGGTTTTATTTTTAAAAAAACTCAAGAGCCCGCCAATTTTATGCGGCCCCGCGACCGCCGCGGTAAGATCGCGTCGTTGGTCCTTAGACTTAGCCTTCCAAAGCCTGCAGGTCAAAGGAATTAATTAGTAAGAAGATCAGGCTGTATGGCTCTGTTCCATTGCCTTTCCTGTATGAATGGGATAAATTCAACAACTACTGTCATATGATATTTAAAAAATATTTGGATCAAATTATAAATCGTCTAACGAAATAACCAATAATTTGTTCTTTAAATAAGGCACATCAGGATAGAAAAGTACCTAATGGAAATAAAAGGAAAATAATATGCTTAACGAGAAGATGCGGACAGAACTTTCCAAAGGCTGAGAAGCATGTAGGCAATCGCTTTGAGTATTTATGTCACCGTAAGTACATTTTAGAAAGCTTAGGACGGATATTTTAATGATTATGGTTTACAGCAAACTCTAATGTAATTTATGTTCACACGGGAGTCTACTCTTCATCTCCTACCCCAAGGTGGACCTACTCTCAAAGTTGTACCTACATGTAATGAGATTACATAATCAGTGATTCCTGTACCTTTAATAAATATAAATAAATATCCTCATTGATAAATTTGTTGCAGAATACTAGAGCGCCTGACGAAGAGGATTTGATGATGAAGGACGTTTATATATCTTTGACGTTAATAAGAAGCGTTGAAAAGTACCTCACCATTCATACCGTTTTCATTGGAAATAAATCTAAATCTTTATAGTTTTTAATACTTTAAATAATTTGGAGGCTAGATACATTGTGTAAAATTGATATTTATTACATAAATAGGTTTATCCATTATCAAATCGTTTCAGGTAAGCTTTGACAATGAACCAAAACAAATTATCTCCTTGATCACAGCGTTGATGCGCTTATCGATGCATTATACATATAAATGCTCAGTGACAGTAGTTACATTGCCAGACATAATGACAGACATGACATTGTCAAACTCAAAACAGTAAACGAGTAAGAAGATAGGTCCACAAGCAAGAGAAAGGGAGATGGCAATGGAAGTAGCACAATCTGTGTGCTATGGAGCCACAACGAAGCAACAACTCATCTGAGTAAGTGAGTGAGAAGATGCTGCCATAAGCAAGAGGAAGAGAGATAGAAAGCGACGTGCAGCAGTCGTGGGTCAACAACGCAGAAATATATTTTTTTAAACCATTTTCGATATTTTTTTTCGTCATTTTGATTTGAACTTTTTTAAAACATATTTTAACAGCTCTGGGTATCTGACCTTCTAGGCCATTCGTTTTAATTTAGTACTGCCAAAAATCAGACTAGGACGAGGTAACCAACCGTTTTGGTATCGCGTTGTACAATCTTAGATTTTTACCGACTTCAAAAAAGGAAGTAATCCATTTTGAGCTGTATCTATATGATATCGTTAGAATTTGTTAAAAAAATGAGTATATTGATCTTCTTGTTGTTGGCTTCCGAAGACGTGTGCAAAATTTCGTAAGTGAATGTATGTTTATATGTTTGTCTCAGGATATCTATAAAAGAGAAATCATAGCAAGGTGATTCTTTTTTAGTTCAGTCAGGTATATTTTAACATAGGGTACTTGTAAGTTTAATTAAAATCGGTTCAGTAGTTTTTGAGATATGGGTAATAACTGAAAATCATGAAGTAATTATTAATTCCTTAAAAAATCTGACTTCTAAGCTGAAATAACGAATTTGTTTTCTATTTTGCAGAAACCGATTCTTTTGGAGTCGGTGCATGATTTACGACTGCTGGTGTACTTACGTAAGCTCGACAGTATGCTCCGACTCCAAAAGGATTTGTTTCTCCCAAGTAGAAGACGAATGCGTTATTTTCGGAGAATATAAGACACAATTATGTCAAACTCTTTATAATAATTCAATTAATTTTCAGGCGTAAAGCAAGTCAAGAAATAAATCTCGCTAGATTGTTATGCTGACAAGAAACAAATGTAATCCTGATCTGTTTTCCCGTTTATCCGATACTGTCATACGCAATCGACGAAATGGTGATAGACTGTGCCTATGCACTTCGAAAACATTGTTATTAAAAAAAAGCGTTGTAAGTATGGCACCTAAAATCTTTAATAAAATCCCTAATGAGTATAAAATACTATCTACAGAGCAATTCAAATTTAAATTTAAAAGATTCCTAGTTGATAAGTGTTACTATAATATAAATGACTTTCTAGAAGATAAATTTTGACAATTAGAATTGATTAATATCTATTATTATTACTGACTTAGTTACTATAATATATTCTCTGCCCAAATTTAATACTAAAATTGACATTATATATTTACATGCCGAATTTCGGTAAAACATGTTGATATCAATGAAAAGTTTTTAACATCTCTGCTACTGTGTTTGTAAAAACTATGTACTGTACACATGTTTAAGTAAATAAATATATCTTATCTTATCTTATCTTATCTTATCTTAACACTAAACACAGTGCTGAAAATTTTCAAGTTCTAGCTTATAAAACATGTTCCTATTGTGCGTAAAAAATATTCGTCATACTTCATAGCATAACATTATAGCATTTAAAAGAATAGTAAAAGAAGAAAGTATAATAAAATAAATCGATGTCTATTATTCTGTACATTTTAAATGGAACAAAATAATTCAGTAAACCGAAATAAAATTTAGTAATTAGATTTCAATATCATGTATTGTGATCACTTAACTTTAGGAGATGGTTGATTAAATAAATAAATCTTGGCACCTTTTTATCAGCATACATTTATTTTATAAATAAAAATGGGTCGATACGAGTAGGTCACGTCACGTCGCGGTTTACTGTACACATCATTTACAAAGGGTTCATTCAGCTACATATAGCTACTGTACTAGCACTTTAAGTATCGACATTGAAATTATCTTCTTGGTCTCCGAACCCTAGGCTTAGATATAAGTTAGAGTGCTGCATACAAAGTAGGTATGTAGGTATTTCTCTTTAAAAACTTAGTCACAGTGAGGCACCTCGGCTGCACTTTACGGTCAATTACTGTGTGCGTCCCCTGCAAGTCGTTTGTATTTCATAAAATGTGGAGATTTTATTAAAATTTTGTGGATTTCAAATAGGGGTAAATTCGTGCAAAATAGGAATGACAGACCAAAAAGTGTCAATCTTTGACAAAAATAAAACCAATATGTTTTTTTTGTGACTCTCGTTGCCTGTGTTCACGGGCATAAAATTATAAAATGATTTTGCATTTGGTTTATTTATTTTCATTAACGTATATATTACTATGATTTCACATTAAACTTTTGTATTTGATCTTTATGTGATGAACTTTATCTTATTTTACTTTCATGATGATGGATGGGTGATGATTACCACTTGGCAGAATTTGAATGAGGATAGGTACCTATCATCCAATTACGTGCATGTGAATAATTCGTTAACTTATTGAAGTTCCTACACTCATCTATACACCTCGACAAAAACTATATTTTGTAATTTTTGAAAATTTTGATACAATATTTAGTAATTTTTTTTTGACAAACAATTTTAAAAGCTATTACTGTACTATAGGATCGAAATTATAAAAATTGATTGTCAATGTCAAGGAGCTGTCAAATTAGTTGTCAAAAAACCACCGACTATAGTAGCACAACTAAGTCACTACAGCAGCCGCTGTCAGAATAGCGAGGTGTATTAATAGCACGCTCGTTGTACAATTGATGCACAACTCGGTGACGACGCAATTAGCAGAATTGAGGCCCAGACGTGCAAATATTAACAAATAATTAGTAATTAATTAATTATTTGGTCTTCTATTCTAGTAACTCTTTAACACTATAAAAACAATGAAACATTAGCCAATCGGTTAGTTTGTTGCAACTCTTTCAATTCTTTATTGCACTGACAAAATAAAGTACAAGTTGTCATGTCATATCTATCTATCTAGCTTACACTATAGCGATAAGGTGTGTGCTGTGGCGACACGCTGCATATTCCTATGTCGTTTGATATTATGGCTTCACAACTCACTTGCTAACGCGTCGACTTTAGAAATAAGCCTAATTTGATTCCTATAACGATGTTTGAAGTAAACACCCAATGTTTCAGGAAAATAGCTAATTCAGCTTAAATTATAATTCCCAAAAATAGGTATTTCAAATTCATTACGCTCGCGAAACGCAATGCAATGCAATTACGCGCACGCAATTTACTCCAATATAAATTATGAACTTCAAAATTAATTTCAAAATTATCTTGGTTAGATTTTTACGAGAGCACCGTAACTTTCTTTAATGAATCAATCCCCATATGAATATATATTCGTATAACTTTAAAGGCATTGTGTACACCTAAGGAATGGAATTACCTGCTATCCAAAATACTTCATAAGCTCTGATTAGGATAATTAATGAATTCAGGCGTTACTTTGCGGAAATCCATTATCAAGTTTAACTTTATAAAATTATTTTGCTTTCAATTTCCGCTGACTTTTTCAAGAAAAGTGGTACCTTTACTTACAAGTTGGCTTGTTATAGTCAGACATGGACGACGCCTAGACGCAGTCTGTCATACCAGTTGGTGAAGTGCACCCTAATAACTGGTTTTGCCAATTAAAAAATAAATGAATACAAACTGAGAGAACAAATCCGCTTTAAAAACTAAACGAGCTAGACGTAGCTTGCCGCTAAAATAGCGGCTTTTTAAGCTGTTTAGCCAACCGCATGAATAATTAATTAAGACTGGTTAAGGCCTTACACTCTCAAACTTTAGTTAAGTGAAAGCCCTGTTAAAAATAAACTACGTCCATATAGCTAGTTCTTAATACTCAACTTAGTAACTTATTACATCAATTGGACATCAAAATTATAAGGAAAAGTTTAGGAAAAGAAAATTAAAGTTAGATAATTTTTATTACGTCAAAAAACCCGAAAAATCGTTGATACTAAACTTCAACGTTCTGCCAGTACTGAATTTGCTGCTACCAAAGTTTACCACTTTCATATTGATATAGATTTCTACTCAAATTTTTATGCATCATCAAATAATATAATTTTAATTAATATAATATATTTTTATACATATTTAATATTTATTTACAAAGGTCGTGTTGAGAACCGCAGCATCAAAGGCAGCAAGTTAACTTACGCATCGTTTAGCGAACGGTTAAATAAAACATACACCACTCGTTCAGCCTGCCTCTACATATTTCAGATTTTGCAGCGGGCTTTAAGGGTTGCCAGAGTTTAGGAAGTAGGGGTTAATTTGTAGGTAGTTGCGAGTTCAACGCTAACGAAACGCTTTGATTATTCAGAAAACTAGTTCATAATCTCGTTCAATTTTGTTTTTTTGGAAAACGATTATCACTCGGAACTAACCTTGAATGACAGGGTGAATATTTATTTTGAGTTGTATTTTTAACACGTTCCGGGACACTTTTCCAGACACAATAGATGTTTTATTGTTTTCATGCCTGTAGGCGTTCACTGTCCCGGAACGTGTTAACTCCCGACGCAAAAGAGGGGTTTATACACCCTGATTAAGTCTGTCAGTGGTATTGTAGCTCCCAAACGGATCAACCGATACATTATAGAAAATGACGAAAAATGATGATTGGCAACCCTGTTAGTCGACGTTTAACAAACCTTTTGACTTTCCCAGCACTAACAATGGGCACTCCCTATTAATATTGTAGCTGACCTCGAGTTTGGGCCCTTGGCTCATTACAAATTTTGTTTGTTTACTAACGTACCTCACGGAATAGGAAAACAGTTCAGCAACAATAAGAATCTAGTAGTGACGGTCTATAAGGCTTTGATACACATTTTAAGTTACAGTGCAGATCGAAATCGAGTAAATCGTATATTTAAATAAGACAACATATTAAAAAGACAAATAAAATAAGTTTGTGATTGATAATACCTATTATAATTATTGTATCTCTAGTTTGAAGCCTCACTGTTGAAGGCTTTTTTTTGAAGGCTTACCTGGTGATAAAGTTATCCAACAGGAAGAGGCCCTGTTTGAGATACTAATTATTATTATCATTAAGAGCCTGCAGTCTGTCTGTCAGTCAGTGCCTGCAAGGCAAAAGCCTCCCCTTTCTCGACTCTCCGTGATTTTAGACATTTATTTCGCAGTCTTTATCATATGTAAAACAAATAAGGTGGAACCTATGAATTTACATCACATATTTCCCGAAACTCTCAATAAACGGCCATTCAATACAAATAAAAACCCACCACATTTTTTCACGACTAGCAGACCCAACTCCGCCGTTTACGTGAAAAATGGCCGCTATTCGCCAGTTTATACGAAACTCGACCAGTATATGAATACGTGAGCGCGATCACGTAGGTGTGTAGAACTTGAAAGAGGTCCGTGGTTTTTGTACAAGTTAAAAACGGGGAAAGTGTAAAGAAGCGTAAATAAAAGTACGTGTTAAATACGTAGCATACGTGTACCTTAAAAACCCTATCAAGCTTTGCGAAACTTAACGGCTCTACCACAAATAAATAAACAAGGTTTCAATTGAACTACTCTTTGAATGTTATGCGGCTTATTGACATAAGGGTGACATACATTTCACTTTTTTTACTACATACATTGACTTGATTGACAATAATTTTAAACTAGCTGTATTATTTAAACAGTGGATCAAACGTGGTTTATTTTTTTGTGGATAGGCAGTTAAAGATTTTTAATAAATAACGACTTCCACTCAGTTTCATAACTTTTTGTTTTCAGCCATTGTCATACTCGTAACGTCAGCGACATTTACAAAAAAAAAACTATGAAATGAAAATGAAATGAATTTTTTTTTTATTGCCTTTACAATAGGTACATATACATACTTAATATAATACACATAACATAGCAAATAAAAGGCAAATGGAAATGACTCAGCGTATGCTGGGTAGGCCCTACCAGCCAAGCCAGCGCTGATTTTCAGTCACTCCCATTTCTCTCTAGGTGAAAACTACTTATTATTATTACTAATATGCAAAATGATTGGAAAATATGGGTTATCGAACCTTGACCTTGCCTAGAAATACCTACAAACCTATAATTCTAGACTTATAACAAGCTAGAGCTTACGAAAATACTCGCCCTCTTCACGCACTGAAAACGAGCGAAATGTCACCGGCAGTTTAATTACCGAGCCGACACGCAGGGTTGTTTGGAAATAATTAATCTCACTCAGCGACAGCCCTAATTGGAGGCGATGCGCTTTCAAACTCTTAGTTTTAATTGGGCTAGCGCAAGGCACAGTTTTGGCTCCGCTTCTGTTGAAAGGTGACAAGTTCTAAAAGCATTCTTTCATGGGCGCTATAGTTTAAAGTGATCTCATTGAGCTCTTTTAAGATCAATGAAAACATATAATTCACTTATTAATTGTTTTTTCTCATCAAATTACCAAAGGTTGCACTCTTGGCCCACATGTTTTTATTTTAATTTTCCCCACGATAGTGACTTAACCAAGTTATTACCTAGTAACAAACAAAACTAAAATCAAGATTTAGGTACACAGCTAAAGGCTTAACGTTAACCTATCACTTAGCTTAGCGAATACATAAAAAGCGGCAACAAAAACAAGAAACAAATAAGTTTATTGGAACGAATCACGTAAGTAACGAGAAAGAGAATTGATCGTAAAGACGGCTTTTTACAACCTTTTGTAAGAATACTGGGTGATAGTGCCTTGGTGCAGCTAAGTAAAGCTAGAATGTAATGTCGGAAAGTTATCTTAGCTCAGTTTTACCATTTTTAATTAACATAACTATTATCGTACACTTGTTCTTGGAGCTCAACATTCGTGTAGGTATACGTCAGTCATTCGTGTAGGTTAAGTTTGCTTATCATTTTAATACTGTACACATTATATTGTATTTAAATTGATTTTTGGATTATGATTTGTTTACGTTTGTTTGATGTTGTTCTGAAAAACACTGAGTACTAGAGTAATTTTAGGGTACGTAGGGATATGTCTGTTGTCAGTTGTACTTAGGGCTATTTTTCAACAGAAATGTAAAGTCGGGTGTGTTATCGAAGTGCATTCACACAAAATTCCCATACCATGAAACAAAAATATCAGCTACTTGTACAAACACACACCGCAGCATGATGGATCGCAAATAATTGCGATCGAAAACATCGCTGTTATTTCATTACGTGTTTGCAATCTTCTGTTTCTTTCAGTATATTTACGGCTAGACAGGGTTGTCGTAAAATTTAAATACATAAATTTTACCTGTATCAACCTAGTTTCTTGAGAAGGATGATTTTTATGGTCGATTTTTTGTTAAAGCCTTTAAATTAAATCTAGAGCGTCCTTAATGCCACTAAAGCCACAATTAGCCATAAAACTTTAACTTATTGAAGAAATAATAGAAACGCCTCATTACCATATTTCAGTCAATATTTTTTTGAAGTGCAATTTTTAATGTTCTCTCTCAATGACAACCCTCATCTAGACCCATTACGTCCGACCAAAATTGCCTGCTCGCAATTTCTCCCCGCAATTTGAACGACACAAACGCACGACTCAGTCGTGATGATATTAAGGAAATCTCTGTGATTCGATAAGAAGACAACATGACAGTTATCATCGCATAATGTAAGTAAGTTATGAAATATTATGTTATGATATTTGCGGGTGCCGCGATCGTCTTCTTGGTCCAATATTATTTATCTCAAATAAGTTTTTTCAAATAATACTCTTTTAGGGATTACTGTAAATATTAGTTTTATTTTTGATTAGTCTAGCATTTGAGTGGAGTGTCTACAAAGTGGTTTTCTAAAGGTTTCAGAATAAGAAATAAATATCTATTTTAAAAATTTCATCATTGAAAAGGACAAAAAAAAGATCTTGGAAAGCATTTTATTGAGACTAGTGTGATGTGCGGCGTAAAAAGTATCAAACGCCAAAATTACGAAAATTTATCGCTATTATAGTTGACTAGCGGCCCGCCAGCGACTTCGTACGTGCGCAATAGTTTTACTCCGTTCCCATAGATCGTAAAATATTTATAAGCCGATACTCATTCAACTATTTCTACAGCCTTCCCCGATAAATTAGCTATCTAACAATGTATGTTATAATTATACTGGATGCTAGGAAGGAACTCCAGACTCTCTCTTGACAACAAACTACTATTATTAATATACAAAGTCATCTTAAAACCCATTTTGACATATGGTCTGCAACTGTGGGGCAGCGCAAGCGATTCAAACTTAAATATAATCCAGCGTCAACAGAACAAGATCCTAAGATCAATTGCAAAAGTGCCATGGTACATAACAAACAACGAAGTTTATGAGCACCTTGAAATTAAAACAATAAAGGAAGAAATTCGGAGCTTGGCAGCTAAGTACAAAGAGCGGTTGACCCACCATCCTAACGAACTTGCCCGCCAACTCACTATGGACCAATATTTTATTTATTTATTTATTTATTTAAAGACTTTATTGCACAAATTTAGTGTACAAAGGTGGACTTAATGCTAAAAGCATTCTCTGCCAGTCAAACCTTTAGGTCATGCAGAAAGACGGCAACGGGTGCAGTGAAAAAACAACTAATGAGAGTAGTAATACATATATACTCAAATAAATAATACATATATACTTAGTATACATATATATTATAGTAATACATATAAACTTAAATAAATAGACTATAAAATTATATAAGTATACGTACATAAACAGCAACTTAAATCAAAAATACATATATAAATATACATATAAATATAATAATAATATTATGCAAGTATTCACTCTTTCAGAAATGTACGAACTTTATTCTTGAAAGACAACTTTGAATCAGTTCTTTTAATATCCACGGGAAGTGAGTTCCACAGCCGTGTTGCCGTCACTGTGAAAGACTTAGAGACGTACGAGGAGCGGTGAGCCAGCGTGCCTAACCGGAGGTTGTCAGATGAACGGAGAGAACGATCATGGGTTTGACATAGAAATGGAAACATATCTTGAAGATATGAAGGGGAAGAGGGGTTATAAAGAATAGCATGTAGAATGCAAAGAATTCGTGAGTCTCTACGTTGACGGATGGTAAGCCAATTCAGTTGTGCTCTGTAACTGGAGACATGATCGTACTTACGGAGGCCGAAGATGAACCTGATACAACTGTTGAGGAGACGTTCGAGTTTATCGATGAGGGCTACAGTGAGATTAGTACAGCACGAATCGGCATAGTCAATGATAGGTATTACAAGAGTTTGCATAAGCAGAAGTTTAGTCTTATATGGGCGTCGAGACGTCTAAAACGTCATCACATCCTAGAGCTAGACATCCGCCAGTAGCTCTGGGCAACGGATGAGTAGATGTTTCCAATGGGAAGCCACTCCGCAAGACAGCATCACACAAAACATTTGCTCATAGTCTTGGGACTGATTGCAAATGCACTTAAAGAAGAAAAAAAAATCTAACAATGTATGTAACAAAAAATATAACCGGACCAATAGTTCCTGTGATTAACGCGTTCAAACAAACAAACAAAAACATCCAGTTTTTAAATATATGCGTAATGTTATATTTTATGTACACACAACACGTAGCCCGGTCTTTAATCTGGTCAAACTTACACGGGGATAATATCGTTTTATTTTACAACGAAATGGAAATACTTACTACGCCTATCGTCAATCGTACATTTCTTTCGGGTGCTAATAAAAAAACCAGGCTATACTCCGTGCGCTTACACAGCATCACGCCACATACAGGCTTTGGGAGAAGCAAATTCCTTCAAGTCTTCTCCCGCTACCTTAAGAGTTTGAACTTGAGCTTTGTTTATAGTCATAGCGAATACTCTACTTTCTTGAATTCAAATCGTGAATTCAAAGGGTTAATTCTATGTAGGAATCTACCCCATCATCATCATCAATACCCAAAAGCCGTCCACTGCTAAACATAGGCCACCACGAAAAGTTTGCAAAAAAAAAGATTGGACACCCTTCGACCACAGAAACAGCGTTGAATGTCCACCGACAATATGAACAGGCGACCTGCAATCTACACTGTACACAGACCGCTTGATACATACCCTGTTTAAACACAAAAAAATATTATTTACTGTTTTAAGGAATAAAATCTCTTCTCGAGCATTTTCTCAAGAGCAACATCAATAACAAACATGTGTCAAAACATTGTGTCTCAGACATGTCAAATGATTGTCAAAAATGATATACAAAATATTTTTATCATTAGCATTAAAGAGTTTTGATATCAACTTCGAAGAAAATCATCCCCAGAATAACTTTGTCACCCTTTTTCACCCCCTTAGGAGATTAATTGCAATAAAATATAAAATAAATCTTCCGTCAATTCTGTAAAAGAATGTGTATGCAAAATTTGAAGTAGATTGGACCAAGGAATCACGTTGTTCCATACAAAGTTTGCACCCCTTTTTGACCCCCTTAGGGGTAGAATTTCGAAAAATCCTTTCTTATCGGATCCCTACGTCATACAAAGAACACACCCTCCCAGTTTCAGGTTTCTACGATCAGCGGTTTAGGCTGTGCGTTGATCCATCAGTCAGTCAGTCAGTCAGTCAGTCAGTCAGTCAATCAATAAGTCAGTCGTTCAGGACAAAGCATTTTATAGGTATAGATTACTTAATAAACAAACATCATGGCTATCATTACTTTTTTTACTCTACCAATTGCAAACGGTACGTTTGACCCAAATCACGAATCGATATGTACCTAGTCCGCCAGTTCGAATTAAAATTTAATATCTCAGCGAGCAATAGGCCCCTGATTGGTTCAAATCACTACGCAGTGAAACAACGCGTGCACTGTTATATTTAACGCCATAAAAGTAATATTTTTGTTGTGACTGCCTCGTTGCTGTAGCGGTTAGTAAGCTGGTCACTATCCAAGAGGTCCCGGTTTCTAATCCCGGGTCAAGCCGAAATTCTGTCCCGAAAATTATCGGAAACAGCTCAGAGTCAGGAACCTGGTGGGGATGATACCCCCTTGCCGTTGGTCCTGCGCCTGATCTCTCATCGGCCATGTCGGACTACCGTCTGTTTCTGTATTATTTATTGTTTATGGTGTGCAATAAAGTATATTTATTATTATTATGTTGTGTCTTTTCCATTCTCGGGACCATGGGGTCCCGGACCTTTGGAAGGCGTACATGGGGCCGAAGCCAACACGCAGAGGCCCGTTAGACAACATTAATCTAAAAGCTGTGTGACACAAACCGGCGATTATCCTTGTATGCACTATACAAGTGCACCCAAGGACAATCCCCGGTTTATGTAGGACTATTGCAAGATATGGATTCAAAAGATTCTGGGTTATGGGTGTGGGTGTTAGGTGGACCGGGTATCTGGGACTGTGGGAAAACTATGGCCCCTGCCTGACGTATGTTTCTCACACGGATGAAATGGCAGGGGGTGACTTGCACACTTAGTCGATGGGCCCCCCAAATAGGTTGCTAGCACTAAGTGACGTAGACAACCAGGGGGCAACACCAGTTGAGGTGCTAGGGGAGTGGAGAGGTGTACCACGGCTCTCAGGACAATTCTGGTAATCGTTCAAGATCCCTACAAGCATCTTACTGGCACACTTCCTTCCCTCGAGCATCTCTGCTCTAGCGAGTCTCCACTCAAGCCAGCCAATAAAGGCAAGCAAGAGGTGGGAGATCCTGTCAGGGGTTCTCCCAGGAGCAATCAGGTACGTGGGGTCGCTACTGCCCAACAGCTCGCCACAAGCTGCCCTGCGTATTTATTATTATTATTATTGTCTCACCGAATTAATGACAGTGAAGGAATAGAGAGTGCACTTGTGAAAATATCTCCTGCGTAATGAAAATCGGTAGGAGAATATTATTGTTACTTTTTCTGTTTTAGTGTGTATGTAAGTATATGAAAACAAGGCACTAAAATGTTATGTAATGTAAACCCACATCTCAGGGATCTTAGAACAGCAAAAATTATACACATTTGACTTCAAGACTGAACGTAAGTCCTAGTACTGCCACTGATAAAATACTAGGTTCACTATTACACTGTTTTGGGCCACATTAAATCTGAATCGCCAATACAATGCCTTTGTTGTAAGATTTATTAATTGAGAATAACAAACTAAAAATGTAACGAATAATACTTGAAAATTTGTGTTGCAAATACTTATGTTCGACTCTTGTGCTAAAAACTTTGAATATCCGAGCTAATTAAATAAGCTTAATTAAAGCTTTTGTAATGAGGTAGAATTTGCACGATATTGGTGCACAAAATTAGTTCAAATTACCTCAAAATAGAACATAATTGACCGCTAAAGTGACATCATTACACAGGTTGTTATTGTTGTGCTCGTGTGTGTCGTGTCTCTATTTTAATAGTGGTTGTGTCGCATTGTCCTAAATTACACCGGTGCGATCCTTTAAAAAAATATGTAAAAATAAGTATGGAAATTTTGGCTCACTTTTCGGCCTGCCATTTTAATTTTGTACAAAAGTAGCGGCCATGAAAACTATGCATTGTTTTACAAATAAAGTCATGGGATGTTTCTATGTACATCTTAAATATTATTATATCTTTATTTATCTCATGACTGACCTCTCTATTGTGGTGAGCTCTCATGTTTCAGAGTGAGTGAGTGATCGCTTCCGATTAGTTCTTCCTGCTCTCCAGTGTATATGTTGCATATTTGAGTGATATGATCCACTTATGTAGGTCACACAGATATTAGATCAAAATTTACCTCTAATTCCCTTGGTCACGCCTTAACTTGGGAAAGGTTTTAACCAATACTTATTTGCAAATTTCAGAATCTTAATCTGAAAGGTTGATAGTCCGATTTGCTTCCGAAGCGGAGCTAAGTGGATTTGAGTAGAGAAGAGTTTACCAATGATATAAAAAATGCCTTGCTGACATGGCTAACCTAGGTGGGGATTTTTTGGGTTGACCTTCTGTTGCTGTTGGCATTCACCTTAGGAAATATTATTGATTGATGATTTTTAACAATAATTTGATGTGAAGCATTTTGGTGTGATTGGCGGTGCATATCAATCTGGTTATTATTTCATAGCTGCAAATGCAATTATAATTAACGGCTTTCCGTCGTTTTGTCACGCGCTGCGGATTCGCGCCAATCATGCCGTATTGATATCGATTTTATAACGTGACATTATTATTTTGTACACATAACCACAGTCAATGGTACATGGTACTATTATTATAAACAGAAGTCTGTTTATTTCGTCCAGTAAGTCGGGGGTAATTATCTTGGCACTATGCTCTAAGACCTTGACAGAGTATCGCAACGAAATTATGTCAAGCTCCCGTGTTGTACCCACTCCAGTATCTGTTGGGAACTCAACTCTCGAAGTTGTCGACGAGTGCGTCTACCTTGGACAATAGTGATCCAATTAGGTAGGTCCAACTTTGAGAAAGAGGTCAATCAACGAATCCAACTCGGTTGGGCAGCGTGTTCAGCAGTGGACGTCCTTAGGCTGATAATGATGATGATGATGATTATTGGCGGCTAGCGTTAAATCCGATAGATCTGATTTTTTGAACATTCGTTCATGATGATGGCTTAATGAATAAAGCAAGCTTATCAAAGAAACCGCAAAAATTTTTGGTGCTTTTTCAGATTTTGTTGATTGGAAATTAAATTTGGTTAGACGCTTTTATTTAGTTTTGTAGGCATTGTCAGATGCAATTGTTTATCAAAGGGTGTAAATCCATCTATATTCGATGTCCCATTTCATCCATATACTTACTTATGTTGTTGTTTCGTAACAAGTATAAAGAAGATAGTCTACAAACAATAATATGACCCTCTTTCGCTGATTGCTTTGAATATTTTATAACAATCGCTCTGACTGGCGAGTTATTATAGCAGTTCTGAACAAAAATTACATAATCATACAAAGTATTATACAAAAAGACAGGTTATATTTTGTAAGTTTTTGTCGTTCATATCTATTAGTAAAAAAAACATATAAAAAATTTCAATATTCTATCTATTCAGCGTGTGGCCTGTAATAGGAGCAAAATTTTAATCAATAATTCCACAGAGTATACGTAGTTACCCTGACCTGGTCATAGTACTCTAAAATGCTTTAACTCAGAGATATAGTAATCCAAAGTTATAATCCCTAGTCAATTTATATCAAAATCGCTAAGTCGTTGTAGTAAATGGTAAATGTCAAGTTCTGCTTCCGTGTAGTCGATGCCTGTTTAATGTAATATGATGCTGTTCCCTTTACGAGTAGATAGATATGCTTCAACCTTTAAGCGGCGCGCTGCGCGATATTATATTATTATTCTACACTATAGTATTTTGTTGCAATTTTAATATAAGTAGATATTAATAGGTCTATTTACAACACTCTCCTGCACACATATCAATCGCTCTGCATGACCTAAAGGTATGTCTGGGAGACAATGCTTTTAGCATTAAGTCCACCTTTTGTACACTTTTATTTGTGCAATAAGGATTTTAAATAAATAAGTAAATCCTATATCCCATTTACATTATGCCCCCACGACTCTCATGTTGACGCGCCGACATTAGCTAACCATTACCCATCTGTGTTTGGTTCAGTTTATTGAATGTATAATAAAAGTGTGTGTCTGTTTGTCCGCAGGCGACGAGTACGTGTACCACGACGCGTGGGGCGGCATCAGCCTCATGTTCGCCACCAACCAGACCTCAAAGACTCTCATGCCCAACACCACTTTCGTAAGTCTCTTTACTATACAGCGTGTGGCCTTTAATAGGAGCAAAAAATTTAATCAATGATTCCACAGAGTATACGTAGTTACCCTGACCCGGCCATAGTGCTCTAAAATGCTTTAACTCAGAGATATAGTAATCCAAAGTTATAATCCCTAGTCAATGTATATCAAAATCGCTAAGTCGTTGTAGTAAATGACAAATGTCAAGTTCTATGAATGGCTTGGATAACTGGACACATTTGTTTGCATACATTGACCATTGTATTTGGCCCCTGCAATACAAGCAACCATGCTTAGTGCAGAGACCGCCATAACTTTTGTAACATGGATTGTCATTTTATGGTAATAAATATATTCTTATTCTATTGCTGGTTCGATTTATTTTGTTAGAAAATATCAATAAAATTATTTTTCATTATTATAAATTAAAACCGTATAGAACTGATTACTGGTTACCTAAAGGGCTTATATTTTAATTTTTTGCTCCTATTACAGGCCACACCCTGTTTAATAGATAGGAGTGTGTGTAGTTCTAAGTGGAGTTCCAAGATGCAAAAAAAAACGATTTAACTGATGATGACAATGTGATTGTGGTGTCTTGTGCTAGTATAAGTAACTAGTACTAATAGAAGAAAACTAAATAATTATGTTATTAATCGTTTTATTTGAATTTAGGTACTCTTATAAGACTAGGCATATCGATAGAAAAATAAAACTCATGACTCGGTTTGGTGCTACATGTATTCTTAAACTATTTAAAACATAAGTACTTATTTCAAAAATAATATTTTTTTGTCTAATCGCAATTCAGATTTCTTATCTCATACTGGGCCATAAGGCTGAATATTTTAGCCTTGGCCTCCACTCGCAAAACTGGGTTCAGTTTCTTTAAAATATCGCGAATATACAAACAGAATGAATCGACCTCATCGCCAGATTCATTCGCTTTCATTTTCACTGAGCTTCTTTTATTTGAATAGGTATTTACTATCATTGGGTCATAAGAATCTTGTGAATCTCGTTTTCTCTTGCCTCTTGTTTCTAACTGTGGTTCGACACTGTAAGATTCTTCACATTTGTCTTGTGTCGTGTCTTCGTTATTTACCGTACAAAATTCGAACGAATTATCATCATCATTGTCAGCGTCTGTTTGGTCTGGTAGGCTGTCTTCGTCGTGACTGTCGTCCGTTTTGATTTTGATATCCAAGTTGCTTTCTGATGTATCAACGGAGTCTCCGTCGAGGAACTGTAGGTGTTCGAAGTAGCACCACTTTGTCTTCTTGACTACAGCGTAGCCGGGTTTAATTTTGTTTTTCCGCTTGCATCGACTGTAGGAGTCTCTCAAGTATTTCCATCGCCGCTTGCAGTCGGCAACTGTAGATAAAAAAAAATATTTTACACAACGAATTTTTTTTTCTAAATAATATTAGCCTACACGCCTCCGCAATCAATCAACCGCTAGTAACTAAGATCCAAAAAAATATTCATTCATATTCATATTCATTTATTCCTCGCCATATCAATACAGAAATTAAAACTTAAAGACAAATTAATTTATAAAAAATATTACTAAAAAAATAATTTATAAAAAATATTACTTAATTACTTAAAAACAAATATAATTTATTACTAAACAGATTTAAAAAAATACATGCAATACATATGAAAAGTACTTAGGTATAAATTTGACTCCCCTTATTTATGTTATTTTTTAAAAGTCTGTAGTCTTTCGTCTAATCTAAACATTGAATGTCAACCGATAAGTTTGTTGCAGAGTTTACTCGAACAATTCCAATATTTTGACCTAAAAGTTGATATAAAAATATTATCTTGAAAATTTATGACATAGATGTATATCCTTTCCTTAAAGCAATAACAATGCTAACACATAAATACCTTATGCTAACATATAATAATAACTTAATAAGGTACATGGTAGCAATCCCGTATCTAACTATTCTAACATAATACCTTATCATAATAAAATGCTCCTATTTATCGACTAATCGTCCTTGGCCCGCGGCCGGCGGTTCAACAATCCCGACCCGACACCGCGCGCTATTAGCGTAGACAGGTAGGTGCTAAACCTACTCAAGTAGTGTCGTTTATGTGAAGCGGTGTCTTCACATAAACGACACGAAGGCTTAGTACGTACTACTAACTATATCATATATTCTGTGGTTGCAGTGAGTCTGCAAGTGTGTGTGATGCAGTATGCAGTTGTAACTGATATATGACTTACCCGTTTTATTCACAGCTGTCGCGATCTGGCCCCAAATGTGGTCTTTGAGTGTGTTGTCTTTATAATCTGCCAGCTCCATGTTGTACAGCAGTGGGTTGGTGCGGACCAGCTCTATGAGAGTTATGTCGTCCTGGTACAAGAACGGCGACGCCATTTTGTCGCACGGCTAGCGCGGCACTGACATCAGCTGCCATGCAGTTGGTCGCGCAGCAATGGCGCCGGTCGCTTATTGGTTGACGGTTCGCGGTCGTTACACGATGCGACTTGGCTGTAAGATTAGCTATGCGTTAACGTTAATATTAAATTAAATTTTAGTCGTTACGTTAACAAATTATGAATGTGGAATACGCGCGAATATTTGCAAGCAAGGTTGATCACTTCTGTTGGATTTGTTTTTTTACGACTTAAAATGCCTTTTAAGATCCTAGGCTGGGAACAAAGTTGACAAAGTTTTTACTGTTTTTTTTATTTGCAAATTAAATAAAACTGAACTAACCAACTTGCGTATCGTATGTCCAGTGCATTTGAGTATTCTTTTTACTTATGTCACACAATTACCTATACCAAGCAATAAATAAATTGATTGATTGACTGATGATTACACACAGCACGTCCCGTACGTCAATCCAAATAACTTTTTTCATCTTTCAGTCATTATTACGTATAAAAAATTTATATATTATCATAGTGTGTAAAAAGATTTATTCTTACTTTAAGTAATATTTGATCCGAAATAAATGGGTTGAATTTTCTTTCTTGTTTTTCAGCCGAATACCTTCACTAATATACTAAAGTCTTAGATTACGCGTCAAAACAAAATCATATTTTGTGTAAAATACGTGGTGCATTTTACCAAAATCATTACCCTCCTTCTGACCCGTACAGGTAAAAATAATTTAAAGCTGTCTGTGTTGTGTAAATGCCTCGTGTGACGTAACGGCGCGTCATTACGCGGTCGTCAGCTGCGGTCGCCGGAGAGAGACGGCTGCACGAGAGTGAGTGTGATGGAGACTACAGCCGGCTGTAAGCTTGCGGTCTGTAGTCTGAAGCAGTATTTGACATTTAACCTTGATAAGTTGGTGGCAACGCAACATTTGATTTTCTGCTGCATAAAACATCCTTTTAACTTATGTAGCTATATCAATAAAAACGAATGTTGTCTCAGTGTTTTCCGATCTGAGGCCTTACTCTGCAATACAAGATTGTGTTTCCCAATCTAGCCGTCCTTGTCGCTCATACAAGGATGGCCTCGCGAGGGAAAGAGATGGCGGTATTAAAAAATTATGGCAAAGTCTCAAGAATACGGCCCCTTGTGTTCGACAGGTAAAAGTATCGTACTCACCACAACACACAAGACTTAAAATGATCGCATAGGTGCGTATTGATCCCAGAAATATCTACATCGTTCCGCCAAACACCCTGTATTACTAATAACGACGAACACAGACACAGCTACGCTAGTTCCGCCATAGAATAAATACTTACTACATTCCGCACAGAATAATACCGTCCCAGGTACTCGTAGCTGCCATTTATCAAATTATATTGCATTCCCATCATACCTACATCCGGCTAAAATCCTGTAATGACCTACAATTCCAATGTCCAGCTATTTCCGGATGCCCAGTTGGCATACCAAAGACTTATTGAATGATCAGATAATTCGTGAAATCAAAGAAGTGTGCAGACATCGTGGTAAACCATGACACCAAGTTGCGCAACACTACGCCGGCAAAATAGTGTCATTTATTTTAATATTTTTATTGTTGTTATTGTATGTATATCAGTCTTTAAGGTATTTATTGTATGGGCCTAAGTTGCCTGAAATAAATTGTTAAATAAAATAAAAATAAAATAAAGTGTCTTTTTGCCGTAAAGTGTCACACTTTTCTGAGTGACTACTACGAAAAACAAATTTCGTCAATATGATCATCGTTCTGCGGATCTGAAGCATTTTAGTAAGCAATTCATACTACGAAGCCGTTAACAAAATTTAATGACTAGGCGTCTAGGTGGACTTCCTTTGTCTGATAATGATGATGATGAATGACTAGGCGAGGAAATGTTCTACCGTACTTACTTCGTAGATATCGTTCCTCTTGAATGTCCTTAATTGTATGTCTTATTTATTTAATGTTGGCCCTAAGCGACATAAACGATACAACTTGTAATTCTGACGCTTGAATTTATATTGTGCGTGTATGCTTGTCGAGCTTATGGTTCACATTTCATATAGAGAAAACCGTCCACATTTCATACAGAGCCTATTATACCAATTTATACCTAAACTATTGCTTTCCGATGGCTGCATTGAGCGTCATGGTCATGAGCTTATTAGGCTATGAATTTAATCCAACAAATTATAAAATCGATAACAATTCAGAGCTGTAGGCTGTTGCCATCAATTCTAATGGAGGATATTCCATCCTTGTGTTCCTAATGCCTCCATTGCGTGCTTCGAGTCACGCAAAAGTCACCGTCTTGGAACTTCGTTAATAAACAATACCCAATTATGAGCTTCTACTATTGACTTAAGTAGATTATGTTTAGTCACACCACGGCGCCATGATAGGCCATGACAAATATTTTGACTGCATGAGATATCAAAGATGTAATTACCATTACATCATAATGGTAATACTACCGCGGAGGTGCGTCGCAATGATTATAAAATCGGTAAATATCTCTTTATCCGATGTCGTAATCGTCATAGGACAAACTAAAATGAACAGAATGTTGTATTGCTTTATGCATGGCTGCACTTCTGTAATATTATAGGAAGCAGTAAAAATTTACGTTTCGCTCTTTCGATAAGTGTGTGACAACTCAATATTTTGATTTTCTGCTGCATCAAACATTCTTTAAACTTATGTAGCGTATGTATTTTTAATAAATCGAAAATGGATGTAATTTTTTAGCTTTATTTCCAAAATTCTTCTCAATCAATAAAAACACGAAAACAAAATGAGGCAAATCACGAATTTGTCTCACAGATTTTCGAGCGCTACCTACGAGAGTGTTCCACTGGTCAAATTATGTCCAGACTACATAGCATGCCTGAAGGACTACCTCCTTAAATTGTTTTTGATGTACCTGTCTATGATTTAATAGAAGATGTGTTTAGTTAAAATGTTGTTTATTCTTTGACAGAGAGTGTTGGAGCCGGCCTCGTTCTCCGTGTCAGCAGACAGGAGGTTCCTCCTCCTGGCCCAGGGTCTGAAGAGGGTGCACCGGCACTCCTATCTGGCTAGGTACACGGTCTACGATATCCTCACCACGTAAGTAACACCTTCTAACAGAACTAAGAGATATGACGTATCTACTTATAAGAACTTTGTAACCTTTGTTCATATACACAATAAAGACTTACTTACTTACTCGTAACATGTTTTTCATATAAAATTACACTTAAGGCGGGTTTAGACCAAACGAACAAAAACTAGAGCAAGAACAAGAACATTATTTCTTGTTCTTTTGTTCTAAACGGGAACTCGATTTCAGCGTTTTACAACAAAATATCGAGCGAGCGTTCTTAGAATATTCTATAGAACGCAATAGAACAACGAACGAATGCTCTGAGTAGAAGAATTTAATGAATTGGGGATAGAATGAGCATTCGCTCGTCTGATTTAAATGGGCCTTTACTAAAAGCAACTGTGTCAAACCCAAGATGATGTAAAGTCAAACAACACATTCAAATATGACAGTGAAGAGACAAAATAAATGCCTTTTAACATTTTCCTCTATGATATTAAAGTAATGGCAGTCTCGTAGAGAGCATAACGATGAATATTATAACGATAATATGTCAAAATTATGATAATCATCTTTGTTATTGATTTAATTTGAAAAAAAAATGATTTTTTATGTGTTGTATAGAAGTATAAAATTAAGAATAATTAAAGTTTTTTTTACCATCGAAGAAGCTGTGTGCCTTAAGTAATCACTCCAACCTTTTTTTTTCAGAGAGTCTTACCCGCTCACCCCGCTCCCCAACGAAGTGGGGGGCGTTATATCCGAGGGCCCCCACCTCTTACTGGCCACGTGGACCCCCAAGGGCCACGGGCTCATCACTGTGAAGGACTACGACATATACTACAGGCCGGCCCCCCGCTCGTCTACGGGGTACCGGGTTACAGACACGGGTATACCCGGGACTATCCACAATGGTGTACCGGACTGGCTATATGAAGGTAAGTTTTATTGTTTAGTTTTACCTTTATTACAAGTTGCACTACTTGTCAAGGAATCGAACCCTGTACCTTACGCAATCCGGTCGCATGCCTATACCACTCGGCCACCGACACATTGGCAAGCCTGTCGAAATTTGGAAGTGCTTTCTTGAACGCGTAGGCGTCCCTTCATCAATGTTGCGAGAAATATTTTTACAAATATTTAACAATCGGTTAAGATAAGGAAGCCAATTTTTTTATAGTGATTTTGTCAGTATACAAATTTATTCAACAGAAGACATGTCTGCCTGTGACCACGGATGCTGTTAACTACTGTAAAGCATTCGAAACGTCGGGCGTTTAATTACAAATAAAAGTGCGCGAAATCAATCTGTAAAGAATTAAAATCAATGAGTAATGTTTGCTTAAATTTCAGAACGAAATCGAAATGTTTCCAAAGGTTTTTGATTACGCTTCGTTTTTCCGGTAAATGTCAAAAGATTTCAACTTCATTTATTTATTAAATGAAGCGTGTAGCAAGTTCGCCCAGAAACAGTGTGTAGAAAAGCGTGATTTCCGGACGAATGATAAATGTTTTCTTAATGTTGAGGGTGCTCTACGTGATAACAGATTGGTAGGTATTTTATTTTTGCATAAATTCGTTATATTTTTTTAGATATGATAAACCTTTGTCTAGTCAACGGCCATTAGATCTTCACGCTATGTGCCCCTGCCCATGTCACTTGAGTACTTACTGGTTCGCAGGGCTATGTGTTTGTATGGTACATAACAATAATTTAACTAGTTAGTTTTTTGGGTTCTTTTTAGTTGCGAATGAGTTCTATTAATTTGACGACAAAGAAGAAGTAGTACCTATCTATGGCTAGCATATTCGCGGTGCTATGTAACTCAAACTTTGCTTCAACTGTTGGGGTAAGTATAAGGCAGATTCAACAGGTAAACTTTCCCCTATCATATGCTATCAGTTGGTCTATTTAACTTAGGAACAGCGGAATATATCGCCAAATAATCGTGGTGATATAACTTTCACTTAAAGTATCGTATAGTTTTCGTTTTAAGACGAAGAACTTTTTGATCAATTTACTTTTATGTATTGAAGGCTCACATAACAAGTTACGGTCACATTCTCAGAAATAAAGTATCTTAAACTTATAACTTTTTTTCGTGGGTTATTCACCAACTGGACACAAGAGACTGGACACATGTGTGTCCAGTTGACGAAACTTAAAAATATTATCACTTTTAATTTCGTCATCTAGACACCTCAATATTTTTACCCGTGTCCACATAGGGCAAGTTGAATTAATTTTGCCTATGTTTAGGTACACGCAGAAACATCTAGTCGTGTCCAGATAACGAAATAATAAGTGGATATATCTTTAAGTTTCACGAACTGGACACCGTCTGTGTGGACAGACTCTTGTGTCCAGTTGGTGAATAACCCTTTTTTTTTTAAGCTAAGCAGACTAGACCATAACTATGTGACATTACATTTACAATACCTAAGCATTTTTTTTGTATTGAAACCTTATAATTGTACATAATCATTCGTCTGTGATTATCATAGTGATGTGATGGGGATCTTGTGAATGATGCGAGGGATGGAAAGGCGTGGTCTACGACGTGTGGAACCATTTTCTGTCAACAGTCTTTGCCAACGGTTTGTGTAGGGTCCAATTTCTCAATCCTGTCTGGGTTTTAATTGTAATTTTATATTCTTCAACGCTCGTTTGTTGCAGAGGAGATCCTCAAGTCCAGATCAGCACTGTGGATGTCGGCTGACGGACACATGGTGCTGTATGCAACCTTCAACGACAGCCTCGTGCACGAACAGAAGTACCCCTGGTATGGAGCGGCCCTGGATACCGATGATCCCTCCAAGGTACAGCTTTTAGCCCTAGATTCTTGCTGATAATTTTAAATGGTAGATACTGGTACAAACATTAGGCTAAACTTAAAAACTTTCAAAATTTGACAAAATACTTGTAAAAAGTAAGGCCGCCAATGGTTAAACAAAGGTACAAATCATAGTGAATAATAAGATTAGATCATTTATCACAAAAACACACGTATACAAAAACTCAGCGACACAAAGTACATATAAGTCATAGCCAATTAGCCATACACACGGAGTCGTTACAGAGTTGTATCACAGCATACGCATCTTGGTACGCGATTCGAAATTCGAAGTACTAAGTTTACAAGTTTTCATGCTGAGTGGACTAAATTTGAATGCAAAAAATCCTGATTAGAAGGAGCTGCATTATTCCGCTCTAGCAATGCCCAGATGTGTCGCTAGTACCTAGTGTATTTACTCCTGAATCTTTATTTTATTTCCTCAATTCAAAATACCATGTAATTTACTTATCCATTGTTACAGACATACCCCGAGATCAGAAGCGTCAGGTACCCCAAGCCTGGCACGAACAACCCCACAGTGACCCTGACGGTGGCCGACATAGCTGACCCTAAGCACATCAGGACCAGACACCTCACTCCGCCGAAGGTCATCACTGAGGAAGGGTAAGCAGTTTAATTCCATATTTCAGATAGACACGTAAATGTTCGAAATCAAATTTTAAATTTAGGGCACATAAACAATTGGCTCGGTCAAATATTAATCAAAACAAATTCGAAACACGAGCAGTTGATCTAAGACCCCACTCTTTACATGTCGTCCTTGTTACTGGTGGAGATATGGCAGTGCGAGTGAATGAGACCACCTGAGCCGAAAATACTGACAATCTACGCCTCTGAAGCTTTTTATATCAACGTCATTTGACTCGTATTAAAACCGTCTGTCTCTCTTTGTTTCTCTTAGCTTCAGCTAGGAGGGAGCAGGACGGATAGATCTGTAAATGTAGGTTTAGTCTAACATAGTACAACCCTGGCTAATCGCATCATTCATACCCTTCAGTGATCCACAATAACTCAGTTGGGTCTTTGTCGAAACTGCTACAACTATTATCCGCGGGATATAACAGAATAAGATAAATACTCAAGGTCTTGAATAAACGGGAATGTCTGAACAATTTGTGTCTATTCTTCTTTTGAACTTAATATTTTTCCCTGATATCTTTCAGCCGAATCTTGTAGACAAATTCTGGTGTCATTTTTTCCAAAGAAATAGTTTCGACGTGAATTTCTAAAATATAGGGAAATAAACAGAAATTAAAATCGAATTAAATTAAAGTAGCAAACCTTAATTTAGGGCACAATTTATGCTAATTTCAAATAATCTACGAGCCCAAAATAATCTTAGAGGCATATCTAAAGGAATCATTAGGGCATCATTTATCACTATGACAAGGTGGTTTTGTCTCGCTATTTACTCAAGTAAAATGCTGAAAACAATTGAGGCCCTGTTTCAAAGCACAAAAAATACGCCTATCGGTTACTCGCCACTTTTTAATTATTTTTTAACAATATTCATTCATGCTATCGCAAATCTGTACGAGACACGAAATGATTTATTATAAAATATCGATTTGGATATAATTAGGTACTCTAAAAAAAGCCTGTATGGATTTCACAGCAATGTAGGCAAATAAGTCGTAAGAGATCCAAGATCACTAGCTCGTTGTAGTAAATGACAATGTCAAGTTCTATGACTGGACTCATTCGTTTGCAATATGGTTCATGTGGTTCGATTTATTTTGTTTGTAAATAATGATAAATTTATTTTTCAATATAATGAATTAAAACTATTTTTAATTGATAACTGGTTACTAAAGGGCCTATATTTTAATTTTTTGCTCCTATTACAGGCCACAGCCTGTATAGAAAGATAGCTCTTTATTGCACATTACATAAATAAAATACGTTTAGGAGATATAACTCAGCACAATAAATCCTGCGGTCGGCAGTCTTGACTGCTACTAATGCTATGCCATCAACCGCTTACTTCGTCCAAACGCAAACGCAAATTCACGATTAAACTCTTTTGGTTACCCAGGGACTATTACTTCACGAGCGCGCAGTGGGTATCGCTCACTGAGGTGTGCGTGGTCTGGCTGACCAGGATGCAGAACCTGTCAGTCGTGTCCGTCTGCAAGAGCCCTATGTGGTACTGTCAAGAGGTACGTACATAACAAGAACACCTATAAAAGACTTCACAATTTAACGGGATTTTATGCAACTTTTACTTGTTTAAAAGATAAAAATGGAATTTACCTTCCCGACGTTTCGACCCGGACCCGGTTTCGACACGAGTCATGGTCGACCCGAGAAGTGAAAGTTGCATAAAATCCCGTTAAATTGTAAAGTTTAGTTTAAAAATGCAACAAAGTTTAAAATCTTATACACCTTTAATAGGTACTGCAGTTAGAGTTGAACTGTCTTACCAGTAAGTTGGTACCGTAATTCTGTAAAGTTCTTCTTCCTACATTTTTTCAAAGATTCATACAGTTTTATTGATGACTGCCGTAACACTTTACACATATGGTGACTAAAGCAGATTTATCACCAATTCCCTAGAAATATTCCCCTAGAATACGTACAACAACTAACTGTTTTCTTTCTTTTTTAAAAAATAGGCTTTAACTCATGCGTTGTACTGATGATTGGCAACATAATAAGTGTATTTTGTATTTGTATATGTGTTTACATTCACACAATAGAAAGATAGATGGAATATCCCTTTCCCCACCTTTCTCTTTCTAAGACACAAATATAACATCGTCAAAGTATACAAACAGATGCTAACTCTTTTCATTACAACAGGTGTACAGGATATCATCAGGCAACGATGGTTGGGTGGAGTCAGCCCCATCTCCGCTTTGGTCGGCTGGAGGTGGGGCTCTAGTCACATTAGCACCCATCAGGGACGGGCCAGCCGGCCTCTTCAGGCATATAGTGAGAACCGAACACAACGCCCATGGCCCGAGGGCGTTACCTCTCACTCATGGGAGCTTTGATGTTGTAAAACTGCTTGCTTGGGACCACACGAATCAACACATGTGAGTGATATGAAGACCTCTTAAATCTTTTTTAAATAGTTTTAGAACAATGGCAAATAATTGCAATTAGTTAATTAGTAATTCCATTTGCTCATGGAATCGTATCTATGGGGCGAAAATTAATAGAAAATATTTACAGAGTTGATTTTCTTTTTTTGAAAAAAAAAACGACCATGATGTCATCAGGAGCTACCTATCGTACATGTTGCCAGTACCACTTTTACTGAGTTAATAAGTCTTTCAACTTGTAGATACTACCTGGGAGTTCCAGAAGGAAAACCAGGCCAGCAGCACCTATACAGGGTGTCTTCTGAGCCGCCACGACCAGGATCACCGCAGAAGCTGCCTTATTGTGTTACGTGTAACTCTCAGGTGAGAGCACCATTATTTACATAAGAAACCAGGGGGCGTATTGCGATCCAACGTAGTTCGTGTACAAACGAATATTATCAATATAAAATTATTATAATAATACTACAATGGTATGAATATAATATTTATGTTGTTATAGTTTAGCATAACTAAAATGCTAAATTACAAAACGAATTGCTAATTTGACAGTAAAGTAGAGCTGCTTAACTGTCAAAGATGCATCGCTCGCAATACGCACCGAGCTCATGAGTAATTTTTACAGATTTTAAACTCGAAGCTAGGGTTGTTATTAAAAACCTAATCTCTCAAAATGCAGGTGTATTTGTACAAATCTACGATAAACAAAAAAAATCTTGACTCATTCCACATAAGGCTCCGAGAGATAGAATATTAATACTATAATTATACCCTGTTAGAATAGTTACTTTACTCCTGTGGTCATAAGCTTTCCTCAAGCAGATGCACTTAGGTTAGTAACTGAGGTTTTGAACTACCTGAAACTTATTCCAACTTCTGTCTTCTTTGACAATCAACCTTATTCGAGCCCCCAAAATAACTTAAACTAAGAAAAATAACCACTTTATTCCCCTCGCCAATTTCAACCCGAGACCACAATCCACTTCGAAGAATACACTTAACCATTCAGTCTTTTCGCCAGCCGTCGCCGTCCATAAACCTGGAGTACTACGGCAACCTGGCCTCATCTGGGGACAGCACGTGGGACTCCGAGTGGGACGAGGAGCTGCCCACCGCCACCTCACCCTCACCAGCTGGCAAGAAGAAGAAGAAGAAGCATCCTGGTAAGAGCCGAAAACTTATGCTAACTTCCATGGTCAAGTCGTGCACCAAACCTACACCCAAATTTAGTGAAGAAAATTAAATTTCTTGATGGTCTCGGGTCAGCGTATTGTTAACAAGCCAGATCAAGACAGAAACAGCTACACAAGTAATGTACTGTAGCATTTTGTAACAATATATTTGATGCTATCAAATATCGTAAACATACGCTGTCATGTAGGAATCACCCTGTCAATTTCGACCGAAATTGACCGGTATTCATAACTCTAACAGTTCTTGCACCCGTTGCATGGCACATCGATAAACCCGTTTGTCGCGCGTTTTACCGCGTCTACCTAGATAATTTATCTCCACGTGCATGGTACAGTCTTTTAATATATCTATAACGCGAGGTCGTAGACAATTTGTCTCTAGTACGTAATGGCTGCATTATGGCTGCCGTTTTTTATACAAGTTTGACAGTTTAGGAAAGTTAGCATAGCGTCAGTTATATCGACATCTTGCGATCGTTTATATACCTATATCTATCTATAACGCGTCGCGCGCGACGCGACAAGCCAACCCATGCAACGGGTGCTGGTTTCTAGGCTAGTACTACATGTTGGTAGGTAGACCAATTAATTTCAATAAATATAAGGGGTTGATACTAAATTGACTTTATTAATAACAAACAAGAAGAAATTAAAACTAAGACATGCAACATTAAAAATAGGACCTCCCTATTCAAAAACGAAACCATTTCGACAAGGAGGCTATAACGCTTGCTGCGTTGCCGCTTTGGATAGCTATGCTTATCCTTTGAGCCAGCTTTATTATTGGCCGTAGCAGAATTAAGTTTTGGAGCAATTTTTCTAAATAGCAATTCAGCAGAAAATACCCACGGCCCAAACGTTTCAACGCCAAACGGCAATAACACATAATCACTTACAACTAAGACGTACTTGCGATGCTTGGATTTTTCAGCCAACTCCGCTGCTGCTTCAGCTTTAAGGGCTGAATGGAAAAGACGGCAAAGTGGACTTTACTGGGACCTGAATCAAACGATCCACCTAAACCTTTTGTCATCGTTGCGTACAAACTACACCATAATAAAAATAAAGGTTATTTTAAAATTATTATTTGTTTGTCACAGAGGGCATGCCTCAGAACCTGCCGTGCCTATACCACGAAGCGCACTTCAGTCCATCGTCAGCGTACTTTGTACTGGAATGCTTGGGGCCAGGGGTGCCCACCTCAAGTCTGCACAAGATCGCACTGCCAGAACCCAGGGTGCTTATGCACTTGGAGAACAACACCGCTGTCAAGGTAAGTTGATACTATACCTTTAGCTCAGAAAACATTCCTACATATAGCACAATACATTTACAATATCCTCAAAGGAAAATGATAGGATAACTATTAGTTTCATATCATGTCACCACCCTTTGTCTGTTAGATAAGTTAAACGATATCACACCAACTTGTTGTAAATGACAATCACTAGATAATTTGATGTCTAAAAAATTAAGGCCAAGAAATCTTGTGTTCGAATCAGACGTAAGACGAATCGTTTGTGTGAAGAAGGCAAACTTATTTAATTTATAATTTTGGTTATGAAAACAAACTGAATAAGCAATAACTAAAATAGCTACAACAAGCAGACTGCTGGCAAAAAACTGACAAACTGAAAATACAAAACAAGTGACGCAATAAACAGAAACAAAAAAAGTTGAAACAATTTCCAATTTTCATTTCCAACCAACGAAAATACACAATAGCCGAAAATGAAGTGGCAATATGCGTTCTTTAAGTAGTCATTATCTTTTCTTTCGTATCGTCATTCTTTTGTCTTAATATTAATGGTATTATCATAACAATAGGAAGCATTGAGCAGCGTTTTCATTGAATATTCCTATCGGAAAAACCGGTTAAGTGCGTGTCGGACCCGCGCACTGAGGGTTCCGTGCCACCCTTAACTGAATTCAGGGTCCACTTACTTTCACTTAACGAAAACATCACAATATATTGCGACTGCAAAAATAACTTTGTTTTTCATAGTGTTTGTATGAAAGACAAAGTTATATTTGCGGTTGCTAAAAATGTGCAATATCTCAAAAACTACTGGTTCGATCTCCTTCAAACCAATTTTCGTTGCAAGTTTTTGTTGAGATCTACATCATATATTTTTTTCAAAATTTTCACCTTCTTAGTTCAAAAGTTAGATGGGGGGGGACGCCCATTTTACCACTTTGGAAGCGTCTATATCTCAAACCTTACACTTTTAGAAAAAATGGTTTTAAAAACCTCAACATTATTTTAAAAGACCTATCCATAGACACCCCACACGCATAGGTTTGAGTAAAAAAAAAATTTTATGTTTTAGTTTCATGTATGGGAGCCCCCCCTTAAATATTATTTTTTCTTACTTTTTGTATCTGAATCGGAAAGCGGTGAACAAAATACACCTACGTACCAAGTTTCAGCTATGTGATGCTTATAGTTTCAGAATAAAGTGGCTGTGACATACGGACGGACAGACAGATAGACAGACAGACAGACAGACAGACAGACAGACAGACAGACAGACTTGACGAAACTATAAGGGTTCCGTTTTTTGCCATTCGGCTACGGAACCCTAAAAAGCGTTTAGTGGTACGTAATTAAGCGGCCGCTGAAAGAAATCGATATGGAATAATCTACGATAATTACGATCAGATAATACGGGCTTTATGGAAAGCTGGGCTATTCATGAGCGGCCATATTCAAAGGAGTTTTGGGATCACAGTGTTTTCTTCAAGTTTAGGAACCTTGACCCTTATATTAGTAACCTTTTTGAGGATTAAATTGATCATTTGTTTGTTTATTTGTTATTGGCTACTGCGCCAGAGGTCGCGGGTTCGATCCCCGCACATTACAAACATTTGTGTGCATGAACATGTCTGTTTGTAGTGGTCTGGGTGTTTTCTATGTATAATATGTATGTATTTACAAAAAAAAAGTATTTAAGTATGTTTATACCCGTTTTCTGGTTACCATAGTACAATCTTTGCTTAGTTTGGGACCAGATGGCGCTGTGTGAAATGTCCAAGGATATTTATTTATTTATTACATACACATAAAGTTGTTTTGATTCTGAATTTACAATTTACTAATATTCATTTACAAATTGCTAATATCACTATTTACTGACGAAACGAAAAGTGAGCTGAAAAAATCCCTTCAAAGCATTTTGTGAATTTTAAAGTTCACAAAACAAAGCTTTTACGAAGTTAGTCACTTCTTTGTCAATACATGTACGAGTAAGTTTCCATATCGCGAACTAATAGACAAGCAACGCCATCTCGTATCTGCGCGTGAAACTTTTTCGTCGCCTGCTTTGCTAATATAAACCTGTTTTCCCAGGAGCGGTTATCCTTAATAGCGCTGCCGACGCCCAGAACGTTCTCGGTGCAACTGTCCAGCGGTCACGCAGCCAGGGTGCGGCTGCTGCTACCGCCTGGTCTCAGGGAAGACGAGGTCACTAAGTACCCGTTGGTTCTGAAGGTGTAAGTAGACTATTATATAAATTGCACTTGTAAAAAGCAACTGTGTCAGACGAGGATTCGAACCCCGTGTCTTAAGGCTGGAATACACATGCCTGTAGCTGGCACACTTGCATGCCAGCTACTTGCACGTGCCATATTCTTGTATGTGTAAGAAGACGCTTAGTATGCAATGTGAGGGAGTAGACGCAGGGGGCTCTATTACAGGCATATTATGTGCATTAGAAGCTGTACGCTATCCGGACGCATGCCTATACCACCAACACATTGGCAAGCCCGTTGAATTTTGCAAGTGCTTTCTTTAACGCGAAGGCTGCGTGACCTCATGAATGTTGCGACATTGCTCTTACACTGACAAAACACTATAAAAACAAAAAATAATTTTGATAAGGTTCTATTTCTCCTCAAGTCACTGTATTTACGACATAAGTACGTCTTACGTTATTGACAAAATGCCACTTGTATGTGGCACCCCTTAGTTCAGCCTTAGCAAGGCGCTACCAAGTTGTCGAAACTTCGTATCGGGCATGCGACATAATGAATTGGTAACAAACCAACTGCAACTAAATTCCGAAGTGCACCATTGAAAGCAATTTTGTGACGGACAATCCAACTAGTTTTTCAGTATTTAGTTCTGATGTTTTTCAGTCATAAAAAACAAACCAATACGTATTATTATTATTATCCAATTAGCGGGAGAAAACCTAACTATAGATTTATTTTTTACCGTTGTGTATCTGGTGATAGCTCGTTTTAATTGGCTTCGTTGGGCTATTGGTGCAATTCGCTGGCTATCCAAGATGTCCTTGGGTTCGAACCCCAAGTCGGGTGACTTTCGCTCTTAAATAAACTAGGTAGGTACTCGAAATTAAGCAGTTGACGGTGGTGACACCCCTGTACCTCAGGAAGTATTTTAAGCAGTACCCCAATCACGAACATTTGACGTATTCGTCACGTAATCGTAGCGAGCTTACATCAGTCGGCAGCATGAAGCACTCCCGTGTCATGTAGTAATACCACTGAATTATTTATTCAGTGAGTAATACTAACGTAAATATGGCACGTCCAGAAAGGAGTTAAACGATCTGTTTATTTAAAATTATTGTAATATATTATCTTATTCGAGTGTCAATTTATTTGTCTGTGTTACGTCCGATAGAGGTTCTTTCTAATTCTCATACAAATTATTACGTAACTATACGAATACTTTGACGCAATTATTCGTGATAGGGGTTCTGTATTAGGTTCTGCGACTGATCTTTCTCTAGTCATATTGGGCTGCCGTCTTATAGTAGGTAGAGACTAATATGAGAGTGAAAACACACTAGTATTGCGCCCTTCAATTATATTGCCAGCAGTGATAACACTATTAACAATGACCGTCATCACTGAAATTGATGGAAGAGAGAATTTCGTACTATGGAATTCACTAGTTAAATATTCTTGTTCAAGAAAAAAATGAGAATAACTACACTGACTCTAGAAAAATATTTAGCTTAGATGCGATACATGCAACGCTAGCTCACAATACACACGACTTAAATTACTTAAGACCTTCTGCTTAAACACCCTCTCAGGCAAAATCGCTCGTTCAAACAAACTACTTATTGAGTTTGTAAGTCCAACGCTTCAACTTGGACCTAAGAGTTTATTAATTACTTGGCTCTGCACAGACTATACTTGCAATTAAATGTTTAGTAAAGGAAAAGAGCAGTTTAAGGCTCTTGGTATATCCCTAGGCATTCTTCCGCAGCCCCGGATACCAACTTACAAATACTACGCAAAAATCTTGAGACATATTTTAGTGCCGACAGTCACCAGCTACTTCTATACTCTGATTAATAATTAGAATGGTTAAAGGGACGCCGTTAGACGAATCTGACCACTGAATAGATTTGACTATCATGCTTATTGTTTCCACCAGGCACGGAGCACCAGGAACGCAGCTAGTCACAGAGCGCTGGACGCTAGATTGGTGTAGCGTGGCAGCGGGGGCGGGGGCGGTGGTGGCAGCAGTTGACGCAAGAGGCGCGGGGGGCAGGGGGCTGGCTGCCCACCACGCGCTGCATCGAAGACTGGGGACGGTGGAGCTGGCTGACCAGTTAGAAGTCGCTGAGTGAGTAGTATTCTTTAGTGAACTGATGCATTGTGAGGTAACGAAACACGTTGTCGTTTACGCGGACGGTACCAGGAACGCAATAAGGGAGCACTAGACTCAAAAGCTAGAAAAAAAGGAAGTCCCTCAGCTGTTTCTAAACTGGTGCATCGTGAGGCAGCGTGTATACTGGACAGCATTGGGCGGTACCAGGAACGCAGCTAGTCACGGAGCGCTTGATCCTAGACTAGTGCAACGTATCAGTGGGGACGGTGGTTACAGCAGCAATGGTGGTAAGCACATATCTGTAATTTGAAGTGTTGAGACTCGTGATCTCCTGTGGTTTGTCTGTACAAACTATTTTAATTGTGAGACTACTGTATATTTATCTGTAAAACGCTGTTTTAATAAATAATAAAATATATTTTTCATCTCTCCTGTTCGGAAAATAGCACTTTCCTGTGTAGATAGCCGGGTGGAAAATAGCTTATCCATCCCTAGGGTGGAAAGTAATTTAGTTTTAATTGGCATGGTATAGAGTCAAGGCATGCAGACAAAGCTTGGATCAAAGATAATTGAGTCACATCATATTATAAAAATAATAAACATTTTTGCTTAGCTATATATTGAAAAACATGTTTATTATGATCGTTGATATAAAAAGTATTCAATTGATTCAATCTATAATTAAAATATACATTTACTAATCTGTGATTAAAATATTCGGCTTCCCGCCATAATACCAAGATGACACTTTTTTTTTGGGAACTATATTTTCTATCACCAAAATTTTTATTTGTCATCAAGTTGTATCACCTTATAAATAGATCTATATATTTTCACGAAATATTTTCGTTCTCAGATAAACAAAAATTGTTCCCAGGTATGATTTATCAAATTAATGTTAATATATGTGTAAAATAAGAGATCGATAACCAATAAAATTATATTGCATTACATGAATATAAACTTCGTTCTTATAATAACAGTTTTGTTACTTAAATAATAGCTCTGTGCTCAGAATGGTAGATCTGTCACCAAATAAATCGATTATCGATCCCTGACTGCGACTCCTTTTTATTTGATATTTTGTCACTAATACAGTAGTACCATTTTATTTCGTTCAGATATTAAATTAATAGTATTCGTTACCAATTTAATACATCAATTTATAATTTTAATGAAAAAATGATCAAAGGGGCGGAGACAAATTGGTGCGCTTTAAAAATTGACCAATCCGGCCTCAACGATGGGTGGTAACTAGGTTCGATCACCAGAAGCAAAAAATGTGCTTATCGGCCAGAAAAGAAAAAGGGGGCGCCCTTCGAAATCCAAACCAGCGCTGATTATTCAGCGATTATTGTTTTTTAAGAGTAAATATTGATTATTTTAACTTTAATTAAGTGTTTTATCTACTATTCTGCTAGCCATAAGCCAGCTATTTTAAACCAGCGCTGATTGTTCAGTGGTTCAATTATTTTAAACAATAAATATTGATTATTTTGACTTTAATTGTTTTATTTACTACTGCTAAAATTTTTATTTAAATATAATTTATACTACCAGTGGAAATTTAGAACCTTGGGAGTCTAGTTAAGTAGCAGAATCTTTTGGTTGAAACGATAATGACAACCCTAATTTTTTATTTGAACTTAATGCAATTTTCTAGTAACATAATATGATTATTTATTGGTGATCTCTTTAAATTAGTTTGCTTAAATACTTATTAGGACACACCTATTATAATACATATAAAAACATTTATTTGGTATTAGACCTTATATCTCAGGATTTTAGGTGATTTATTGTGGAACTGATTTTGCATTGTTTGGTGACTACATTTTGGTGACAGATCTACTATTTTGAGGACAAACCCTATTATTTAAGAAACACAAAACTAATTAAATTGGTGATAGCTTAAATGATACCCTTTTTTTTTACATTGTCAGTGTCATTTTTCTTTTTGAACTATGCCTACTTTTTTAAATTTTGACAATTATTATCTGTGGGAAAAAATCGATCGATATTTTTTACAAGGATTTTGATTATTTCGTATCGTCTGCTTTTTCGTACTGTTTTCATGTATTCGTGTCGTTATTCTTTCTAATCATGTTAGATGTTTGGAGAACTGTAAATTAACTGTCTTTTTGTGCAAAAACTTGAGTTTTCCTTTCTCGCTGTACTACATAATACCTGACCATGACATCTACAACCACTATTGTAAATTTAATGTTTTTCCTCACAGTCGAAATGAAAAATAGTATGTTTAACTCGGGTGAAAGCACCATTTCACTCTCGAATTATTGGCGCTCTCACTTCGTTCGAGCGCCAGAAACATCTCGAGTGAAATGGGTCGCTTTCTCCCCTTGTATAACAATCTACTATTTTTGCACTGAAGCATGGGGCAGTGATAAAATGGCAAGTTTCTGGCGACCCACCACGCAATCCACAGTCGTCTGTGAATTATGAAGCTGTCTGACTGGCTAGACGTAGCTGAGTATCTAAGGCCCACTTGCGCATGATGGCTTAACCGAGGTTTACGCTAACCCTTGATTAAATCATCATTCTGTCTCTGTCAACGTCAAATAAACTGACAGAGACAGAATGATGATTTAATTCAAGATTAGTGTAATCCTGGGTTAAATCATCATGCGCAAGTCCCACTTAGTCTCTCTGCTGATTGCATAGTGGATAAAACAGTGGTTGCTATGTACCAGACACCCAGTAATAATAGGAAGTCTACCTTCCACAAACAACACGCTTCGGTTCCCTACTGCAAAGCTCGTGCTATAGGAGGTCTGAATTTATCGTGTTCATGTCGTCATGAACACGATAAATTCAGACCTCCTATGTTTGGTTTTTAGTAATGAAAAATCTAGTAGGTAGGTTTACCTACTACAGCTGAACTGAAAATTCATTATGCCACAAAGTTTAACTAGAAGTTACTCAATGAAAAGTTATCTTCATCAAACCATAACTAGCTTAGTAACAATTACGTCTGTTGTCAAGATCGTCAAAGCTATTGTAATTATTGATAGTGTGGTTGTGGATGTGTGTGTGATGTGTTTAGTTCGTTGGTAGAAATGAAGGACACAGTCTTTGTCACAACGCGAACAGTTTATTACATCACAAAATAGACACATTCAATACAACACATAAATAGAAGGAGTAACAGGCATAGAAGAAAACGGTACATGAAACACGAACGTAAATAACAATGAATAATGAGTGCGAGCAAATATTTAGAACGCAAAACAGAAATCAGTAAATAAAAAATTATCGATTGGTTTTTTCGACAGCTCAAAGATTGACAATGTCAAACAAAATAAAAAAGAAATATAAACAGTAAAAAAGTTTTGAACACTGAAAAAGTATTTATGTGGCAGCTCGCCACATCACCCCCCTCCAGAGACCGGGCTACGGGCGATAATAGTCAGGAAAGTGCACCTTCCGACCTGACCACGTCGTCTTTACCTCGGTGTTGACGTCCGGAGTTGAAGGAATCTGCTGGGGTTGGTTGCTGTTAAAGATGTACGCGGGCTTAATACGGTCTATTGAAACGGTCGCTGGCTTACCGTTCAACCTGATCTTGAAAACCTTGTCACCGCGTTGCAAAACCTCGTGAGGCCCAGTATAGGCAGGTTTGAAAGACCCATGAGATGCATCATCCCGTAGAAAGACGTGCTGTGTAGTGTTCAGGTCTTTAAATATAAATACTGGACGGTTGGAGACGTGACGTGAAGCTGGAGATGGAATTACCTTTTGTGCGAACTGACGTATTCTGGTAATGAAGTCGGTCAAGTCCGGAACGTCGATAGGTTGTGGTTCAAAAAATTCTCCAGGCAACCGAAGAGTCTCTCCATACACCAATTCAGCTGGTGAAGCATGGAGGTCTTCTTTGTGGGTTGCTCGTATACCCAAAAGAACGAGTGAGAGTGATTCAACCCAGTTATGATTGGCGTGGCATGTGATGGCAGCTTTCAACTGTCGATGGAATCTTTCGACAAGGCCGTTACATGCTGGATGATAGGCAGTGGTGCGTCGATGATGGAAGCCAACTAAGTCAGACAGGCGCTGGAAAAGTGCAGATTCGAACTGGCGTCCTCTGTCTGTGACTATCTCAGTGGGGCATCCGAATCGAGAAATCCAACCTTGCAGTAGTGCGTTTGCCACTGTCTCTGCCGTTATGTTTTGGAGCGGTATTGCCTCAGGCCAACGTGTAAAACGGTCGACGATCGTGAGACAATAACGAAATCCTTGAGATGGTGGCAGTGGACCGATGAGATCGATGTGGATCTTGGTAAATCGTGCGCGTGGAAGTTTGAATGTGCCGGGTGGCGAATGAACGTGTCGAGTTACCTTGGCTCGTTGACAGGCGATGCATGAGCGCGTCCATTCATGGCAGTCTCATCGAACTCCAGGCCAAACGAAGCGCTCTGTGACCAATTTTGTGGTAGCAGCTGCTCCTGGGTGACTGAGTGAGTGCAAGCTGTCAAAAACTTGTCTGCGCATTCCATTTGTGACGTAAGGTCTCAATGTCTCGCTACTTTCATCGCAGTACAGTTCTAAACTCGATCCTGGCAGTTTCATCTTTTTCAGACGCAATGAGGTCGAGTCGCTGAGTAACCGTTTGAGTTCTGGGTCGGAGTCTTGAGATTCAGCTAGCTGAGCCAAATCAATGGGCTGAACAATCTCCTGGACTCGTGAAAGGGCATCAGCGACGACATTGTTCTTACCTGAAATGTGCCTGATGTCTGTGGTAAACTGTGAGATAAAATCCAAATGTCTGAACTGTCTAGGCGAGCAATTCTCTTTGCGATTATGAAATGCGTAGCAAATGGGCTTGTGGTCGCAGTAAATGATGAAATGACGAGCTTCAACCATATGCCGAAAGTATTTAATCGACTCGTATACGGCGAGCAGCTCACGGTCGTAAGGGGAATACTTCCTCTGCGCAGCGTTCAACTTACGCGAGAAAAACGCGAGTGGCTCCCAAGACCCGTCTCTAAACTGCTGCAATGCACCACCAATTGCAGAATCGGAGGCATCGGTGACGATGGCCAGTTTTGCGTCAATGTCTGGATGCGCCAGTAACGCTGCTTGACATAAGCTGGTCTTACATTTGGCAAATGCTTCCTCTTCCGTGGGCGTGAAGTTGACTGAGTGCGAGCCTTTAACCGAACCAGTGAGGAGGGCGTGAAGGGGTGCTTGATATTCAGCTGCGTTCGGTATGAAACGCCTGTAAAAATTGATCATACCCAGAAATCTGCGCAACTCCCTCACGGTCTTTGGGGTAGGGTAGGACTGTATGGCTTCAACTCGCTCTGGCAGGGGTTGAGTGCCAGCACCTGAGATGCTATAACCCAAAAACTTCACGGAAGGTTGACCAAAGACGCACTTACCAGTATTGATGACTAAACCGTACTGCTGAAGTCTGGAGAACAGCTGGCGAAGATGAGCTTCATGGGTTTGCTGGTCCTTCGAAAAAACTAAAAAATCGTCCAAGTAAGCATAACAAAAATCTAGGCCCCGTGTCACCTCGTCGACGAAACGCTGAAAAGTCTGCCCGGCATTACGAAGTCCGAACGGCATGAACGGAAATTCGTAAAGCCCAAACGGTGTAGTGACTGCAGTTTTGGGTATATCGTCGACGTGGACCGGGATCTGGTTATATGCTTTTACCAGGTCGATGGTGGAGAAGACCTGGCAACCTGACAAGCTGTGAGAGAAGTCGTGTATGTGGCGGATGGGGTACCTGTCCGGTATGGTTCTGGCGTTCAGCATCCTGTAGTCACCACAGGGACGCCATCCGTTGTCCTTCTTGGGGGCCAGGTGAAGTGGAGAAGACCATGGCGACTCGGAGGGTCTGATGGTGCCAGCCTTCAGCATCGAGTCAAACTCCTCCTTCGCGATCTTTAATTTGTCCGGTGCTAGACGACGCGGTGTGCCGCACACGGGTGGGCCAGGTGTGGTGCGAATATGATGCACCGTATTGTGTGTCGGTGTCCTATGTATACCAGATGGGCGAGTGATGTCAGGAAATTCACGTAAAATATCATGGTATATAGAGGAACCGGTAACTACCTTGACCGACGAGATTGCGTCAGTTGAGTAGGCAGGTGAAGCGGGGGTGACGAGGCTAGTGCTATTGTCTATGAGGCGTTGACAACGACAATCTACCATTAAATTATAGTATGACAAAAAATCTACGCCTATGATTGGCTTAGTGACATCAGCTACAATAAATTGCCAAGTAAAGTCGCGGCGTAACCCTAGGTTTAAAACTAAATTTACATAGCCGTAGGTGTCGATCGCCGAGCCGTTAGCCGCGCAGAGTTGGTAGTTCGTCGGTTGCCGTCGCTCCTTCAGTGCAGACCGGGGGAAGACGCAGAGGTCACTTCCTGTGTCCACCAAAAACTGCATCTTCGTCCGTTGGTCCGTGACAAATAAGCGACCGGTGCTAGGGCGGGCGTTGGTCGCCATTACCGACCGCCCGATGCGTTTCCCGCCTGGTAGTCACATGGCTTCATGCATTTGTTCGCTTGCGATCCGTGCTTAGCGTGGTGCCAGCAAATGGGGAACTTCCTGTAGCTGGACTGAGATCTGCTGGACTTGGAACGGTCTCGGTAACGGTTTGGAGTTCTAGACCTCTACGTGAGTCACGTTGTTGAACGACGGTTAGGGCTTCAACCTGCTTGGTCAGCGCTGCGACCTGCTGCACCAGGGTATCTAGCATGCCACTAGATGAGGATGCCGTCGACATTGTTGCTACTTGCAGGCTGGATGGTACGACGTCGTGGACTCTGTCGGCAAGGTCTGCCAACCCGTCAAGTGGAGTCGCTGCTTGAGACGCGATGATGGTCTGCGTAGAGCTGGGGAGACGACTGGTCCAAATCGTTCGCAAGAAGTCCTCAGGTACGCCGGGGCCGGCCAGGTGCCGGAGGTGACGCAGGAACTGAGACGGTTTGCGGTCACCAAGTTCTTCGTGCACCAGGAGCTGTTTGACCTTCCGCTCCCTGGAGGCCGAAAGTCGCTTTATGAGCTCCGTCTTCAGCCGCTCGTATTTGTCAGTGGCGGGTGGATTGGTGATGATATCTTCCACTTCCCCTGCATACTGCTGGTCTAGTTGGCCGATGACGTAGTAAAATTTGGTTGTGTCAGCCGTAATTCCTGATATCTCGAACTGACCTTCGATCTGGGCGAACCAAATTGTTGGTTTTTCAGGCCAAAATGGGGGTATTCGTACGCCAACTTTAAATACTTCACCAGTTTTTACTGAAGCTGTGCTCTGATTCCCTTCGACGCAGTCCAAGAATCCGTCTTCGGTAGCCATGTTGTGTCCAATAGAGGGTCACCAGTGTGGTTGTGGATGTGTGTGTGATGTGTTTAGTTCGTTGGTAGAAATGAAGGACACAGTCTTTGTCACAACGCGAACAGTTTATTACATCACAAAATAGACACATTCAATACAACACATAAATAGAAGGAGTAACAGGCATAGAAGAAAACGGTACATGAAACACGAACGTAAATAACAATGAATAATGAGTGCGAGCAAATATTTAGAACGCAAAACAGAAATCAGTAAATAAAAAATTATCGATTGGTTTTTTCGACAGCTCAAAGATTGACAATGTCAAACAAAATAAAAAAGAAATATAAACAGTAAAAAAGTTTTGAACACTGAAAAAGTATTTATGTGGCAGCTCGCCACAATAGCTCTAAAGTATCTTTCTTGTCATACTCATATAAGTAGAGTAATTTCCTAAAAGTTTGACTCCCTCATCAAAGTAATGCCATAATTAAACTTGAACTTCGTGACAGAATAAGTCGGTTCTTCGAAGACAAATTAATTGATAACATTGGATTTAAATTATGAAAGTTGACGCAGCCTCGACAGATTTTGATTATTCATTAACCGGCCAATAAAGCCTAAAACAAACCAAAGTGAGGTCAGAAGCAAACATTACACCTATTACATCTTCTGTGGATACTAAACTAAATTAACACGCTTGCACCGCACCGCTACACCAGCCTAACCTCACTTTGAGTTATGTCAAAAATTGCTCTAGTGGATTATTTCGATTTCTATAGTTTTCTATACGTCAATGTTTTTTGACAGTTTTTATGCCCAGCCAGTAAAATTTATATCAACTATCACCTAAATGAACGAATTTATTGAACGAAAATGCGATAAGAACCTCGTTTGAGAATGTTATGTTTTTAATGACACTCTGACATGACATCTGCTTAGATGACATTTTAGATAAATCAAATAAATTTCTGATTTTTCACAATTTGTTCCTATTAAAAGATTAAAAGAACGAAAAGCTAATTACAATAAAAGGAAAATATGCTTTAAAGAAGGCGCGGAGAGGAGAATATCAAAAAACTGAGAGGTATGGTGTGATCTGGTGTCAGATACCAAGACTCACTTTGAGTCGTGTGTAAAAGCGTGTGTAGGATGTTTCACAACAAACTCTAAGAGTTGATATTATCAGGATTATATGTTGAGTCATTAACTACCTATCTATCTTGTATCGTGGATCGTGGATGATGTCTAATAATACTAATGTATTTTCATACGGGGGTCTACCCTCCATCTTCTACCCCGGGATGTACTCTCTAAGTTGTTCCTTAATGATGTTTATCTATAAATAAGATAGCGGTAACATAGAATTAACTTATTTTGTCATTGTTTTCAGCTACAAAGAGTGAAAGGTTCTTGGAGGATCTGGTTCTGATACTTGGGAAACTTGGGCGACCGCACTACATACACCGGCCATAGCGTCTGCGTAACTGAGAGAATTATATTATAGTGTGTGCATTGGGGTGCGTTAAGAATTATTACCAAAATAAAAGCTTTAGACCAACGGCAGTTTTATTTGGGCATGACATCGATAGTATTATGTTTTGTAATTATATGATAACTGTAGGCAGGCAAGTATCGATTAAATAATATCGATTAGTCACTATCGATTTCTGTAATCGAGTGGTTGATATCGATAACGAAAATATCGATTAAATTTATTGAACAACACTGAAAGACTGATTCAACGAGACGGTATGGACATCACTAAAGTAAGCTCACTCCGTTTGACAAGAAATCTTTTATTTTCCGTCGAGGAACAACGTTTTGAAACTGATGACAACTATTTTTTGCTATCGGCCAATGTATGGATGTCCCGTATCTAAAAAAGATTACATGATCAGTGCGCTACACTACTGCGGAACGGCACAAACAAAACGGTGCGATAGCGGTGCTTTTCTGTAACTACGACGACGTGCTGTATGTAAACCGCTTCATTGAGACTTCGCCAGTGCTTGCGGGGTGCAAGCTAGTGTATCCGCGCCGCCCGCACCCTTCACGCAACCCGCTCTCGCCTCCCTGTGGCCCGCCGCCCCGCCGGCGAGGTCCTAATGAAGCGGTTTACCTATACTACAACATGTAGCGTGACAAACAGCCATGCCAGCTGCAGGATATCTGTCGTCAAAGCAGTTAACAACTGAACACCGATCAGCTATGGTTTAGTCCTTCTCTTTTATCCTTGAATATAACAGCATCTTAATGTCAACAGGTACCTTCGCGACTCCCTCCACTTCATCGACGCGCGGCGGGTGGCCGTGTGGGGGCGAGCTCATGGAGGCTTCCTCGCGTCGCTAGCACTGGCCAGTCCACTGAGTGTGTTCCACTGTGGCATCGCCATCACGCCGATAGTGCGCTGGAGGTACTATGGTGAGTTTACTGGTCAATCAATCAATCAATCAATCATTTATTTATTGCAAGTTATAGGTAACATAAACATAACAGATCTTGTTGTTTGTAAAAAAAATTGGACACACTTTAACCTACCCATCGGGCGTACAACATTATACAGTTAAACAAAATTACATATTCAGACACAATAACACAATCACTAAATGGAGATCTTGTCATTGAAGTATTCTTCTAAAGAATAATAACACTTTTCTAACAATATACAAAAAAAATATACCGGTGACGATTAAGAGTGTTCAGTGGCTATGTCATAGTTTATGGTGAATTTATTAGTGTAAAAGTGACTCTTAATTGTTGTTGTTATTATTATTATTATTATTAGATTACAGACACATAATATTATACAGACCCATAATTTTGTTAGTAGAAATAAAAATGAATAAAAAGAGTTGTTAATAATCAGCATCAAACAACATTAAATTACTTATTAAAACTTGGACAGGAGGACAGTCCGATACTGAGTGTAGTTGGGGGCCTACTTCACAAATGTTTGGAGGCGAATGTGCTTCGGCATCGCAGAATCCCACCTGTCCGCAAAAACAATAAGGATGGTGTTGGTGCTTTCTCGCAGGCGGGGTAAAAGTTATATTAGCTTATTTATCGTTACAAAAATACTAAGAAAGTCTTTCACTAAGGTTGTTACCTACAAAAAAACTCACGTAGCAAAACTGAAATCCGAAACGAGGGTTCGCTTTTACATATTCATTTTTATACATATTCTGAAACTAGTAAAATATTTCTTCCCAAGAAAACCATTTCACCTGCTGCAAAGATAGGTGTACTAAGTTTTCGTTGCACGTCTTAAAAAACATAAAATATTCATACATACCGTCGCTAGCTCAAACTGTTGAGTGAATATCACTACGTTGTTCGGTATTCTTCTTGAGACACCATGTAAGTAATTATGTGAAAATAAATGTATAAGTATCTCAAATTATTTTCCCAGTTTTGAAGCCAATGCCACGTAGTACGAAGAAGTACTGACACATTTATGTATTTATATTATTATAGTAACTAATTGTCCCATTTATCCATGGAAACAGACATAGAATAGATTTGATCCAGTTAATAATAAAATATAGTATTAAGTTTGTTTAGTGACAAAACACTATAGAAACAAAAAATAATTAATTTATAACCCTAAAACTAGGAATTTAAAAGGGCAATGTACGTTTTTAACGTAAGAAGAAACAGACATATAAGTAATCTGTAGAATGATTCCGGAAATAATCATCTAAGGGCGAAAAGGGGATGAAGTTAGCAATGAAACGCAAACAAACAACTTCTAGTCACCCTTAGAAGAAAGAAATGCCTCCTACTTGTTTAAATCTTATCAAAAATACTTCGTTCCAACAATAAACAGTATATTCTCCAGTGTATTTTTAAGGGATTTATTTGCGGGACGTAGTAGACTCGCTCTTGGCTTACGCAAACAACGCGTGATGGATTAAACGTAAGTCGCTCTAAGCAAATGTTTACTCACGGCAACCATTATTTCCACAGTCTGTAGCTATGAGTAAAGACGTAATTCCATAAGTGTTCCTTAATATTAACCAAAATATATGTATGTAGCTTATCGTAAGTAAGTAACATCGTACAATTAGATTTTGTTTTTTCTTGCATTTACTATTATAACCATAAAAGGAGGTTAAAAACACCAAAACAATTTTTTTTCAGCAAGTCTTACTTATTGATTACGTTTTTTGAAATTTATCGCGAATGAAAAAATAAAACAATTTCAAACAGTTTAGGCTGTATATAGATTCTGGCTTTAACGAAGTTTCAGTGGTCAGAAGTCACCTATAAACGCTCAAATTGAGTGATGGGCTATTTCAAAGCAATATTGGATACCATTACAAAGATCTTATTTTGTTACAGCGTCGGCATACGCAGAAAGATACATGGGCTTCCCGAACGCCACCGGAAATTACCGAGGGTACGCCGACGCTGACGTCACGAAGCAGGCTGCAGCGCTTCATGACAAAATGCTGCTGCTCGTTCATGGGACAGCTGACGACAATGTTCATGTACAACAGACAATGGCGCTAGCTAAGGCGCTTGCTGATCACGGAAGCATGTTTAGACAGCAGGTAAGATTCCAGATACTCACTTTACAAACATCACAGGTAGAATCGTTTCACATAATTGCTGCAGAGCTTTAACAACTTTTTAATAAGATGCTGCTTTTAGAGGCAAGCGCTTACTCATCACGAAAGAACAATCAGAAAGCAGGTTCGTTATAAGCTAGAAATAGTAAGACTTCAGGAATGACACAGATCACAGCGATTTAAAAGATGGTTGCATCGTTTCATAAATATATTATAATGCAGGTTCTTGGCACATCATTGATGGTAATGTGCTTGCAAATCAGATGATGGAGCTGGCTACCTATGTAGTAGTATTTCGGCTAGACTTAGATTGTACATGTACCATTGCAACGTACAAATATTCGTTAGGATACCGACCTTTTTTTTATTAGCATCTTAATTGCGCTCAGCTTGTATTCCGCAGTTTGTTTCACCATCTTCTTTTCCTCAGATATACCCAGACGAAGGGCACAGCCTGGACGGCGTGAAGAGGCACCTCTACCGCACCATGTCCTCGTTCCTGGATGACTGCTTCCGGAAGCAGGTGCCGCCGGAGACGAAGGCGGGGCTGCGGAACGGGGGCAACCTCGACTGAGACACGTGGAGGGACGAGGAGCTGTACTCATGGTGAGGGAACCTTATATCACCCAGTTAATTTATTGCGTAGCAGCAGCCTGACTTTACAGAGACTGTGTTATTGATGCTGCCAGTCTGCCAGTTAGAGTTCTATGTCCCGTAAATGGGGCAGCGGGCGACCACAACAGTCCTCCATCGCGTTCAATATTTCGAAATGGGACCACCCTCCCAATTACTGTTCTTAATATGGAGCTTATAAAAGGGGTATTCAACGTATTCCTGAAAACAGTAAATGTCACGAATAAATTAATATAAAATACCTAGGTACATTCTGAGTTGCACGACCATACTTTGACTATAATTTAGCCACCAAGTGGTTGCATTCCTGACATTATTGTCAACTAGTGACGGGAAAAAACAATATGTAATAACGTTAATAAACCCATTTCTTTGCATAATAAATCAATGTTTATTAAAGGATACATTTCTTTTTTCAGGTAATCGAACGTAATAGTCAAGAAATGTATTTAGGAAACCTTTAAAGCCCAATTGAACCCGTAGTACAACCTTTTCCATATCCTACCCACACTCTGTCTACTGCCAATGAGTGGACTGCTCTCGACACATCAAACATTTTTGTGATACGTAGATTATAGACTTTGTGAGTTCGTCGACCCTTTACTTAATTTAAGGCGGAGCTACTGCGGTACCGTTGCTGTACTGTGGCGCTAACAAGTGAGAATCTGTCAATTTCAAAATCTTACTGCTTACGTTAGCAGTATGCGACAATAACAAATCATTTTTTATTGTATCATTCATTAGTGCGCATTTAACAGACAACGGTATCGCAGGCGAAACTATTGGAATACCTATTTAGTACTAAGAACCTTTTGTGAACTCGTTGCGATGTAAGTACATCTAACAGATGTTCATTAAGATATTGATAAGATTGTGACGGTGAGACCTGCTAGGCTCTTTTAATTCGACAAAATGTGTAAAAAAAATATTGTACTACACAAAGTTCAAATAAAGACGAATCAATTCAAATGTAATAACGTTTTTAAAATACTGCAGATCTAAAGGATGTTGCTAGAAGGTTTTACCCAAAGAGAAGAATATTCAGTATCAAATTATTATAATTTTTTAAATTATTTTCAAATAAGAGTAGTTGAAGGTATTAACAAAAAAAAACGTTACAATTCGAAGAAAGTGAAAAGTAAAAACTGAAATATTTTGTCATTTTTAAACTTAGGTATTTCGATCTGATTCTTTTGCATGTAACATATTCGCAAAATTTCACATAAAAATTTTGGAATCTCTCTTTTTAGACCATTTCAACTATCTACAAGAGACTATTTAAAAAACGTTTACTGAAAGATTTTGATAATTCTTCATTTCAAAATGTTGTCATCAATTAATAAGTAATTTAAATATATTTTCACTTTAACGCAAAATAGTTCTAAAATGTAGTTTATAAAAGGTCATACCTGCGTCATTATATAAATAAAGTTACCTCTTTCCATTTTCTCATAAAAAATATAGTTTCCACGAGGTTACCGCAAGTATTTTCCAGATATGCATGACAATGTATATGGAAGTAGCAAAGCTAAAGCTTAGGAAAAAGCGAATCTTCGACCTAGATACTAAGCTGGGCTCACCTAGTGACTAAAAAAGGAATTGAGTGTAGTTCTATAGTCAATGGGTTATGTGATCTTAGTAGTAACTCGTTTTAACTAGTCAGTATTGTAGTATCAACCGTCGTTTTGTCAGGTAGGTGCGAAATAAAAATTACTCAGTTTTTTTTTTAATTATGAAGATCAAGTCTGCTCAAAACAAAACCTTGACGTTAACCAAAACTACAGCATAAAAAACCACAATGAATATTATGCGAAAAAAATATTTTTTGTTCGTCTCATAATAAATAAGGTATAGCGAAAAAAAAAAACAGTCCCACATAATAAATAAAACAAAACCTAAAGTAGCTCTCATAAATCTACCTTCTTAAATTAAATTTGATAGAACATCGCAAGATATTTTCTGTAACGATTGAATTGCACCAAAAATAAGGTAAAGTGTAACTTCTAAATGAAATATAACTGTACAGATATTATAATTGTTTCCAATTTAGATAGTACTTCATCCGCTTTTAGTATTATTAAACATTATGAGGATCCTTTTTAAGAAATATAATTACTCAATATTTTTATGTTAATACGCGTTTTTAGTGTACCATAAACTAAATAGGATTTGAATACGATATATCGCAAAATGTGTTTAATGAATCATAAAATGCTTTTCAAGTGCAATTCACAACGGATGCATTGTATTCAACCAAATGATTGATACCAAATCATATGGTTTCGTACAATAAGCCACAAATATTTTTTAAAATGTGAAATGCAAATTATTGCTACGCTATTTTGTCTCTTCTAAGTATATCGGTGTGAAACAAGAGTCTGGTTTTTGAGTGGTTCTTACACGAAGAAATATAGAACCAGTCATTACGTAAATATTGCTCATTTTAATCCAAAATTTTGCATGTCTAGTCATTTCACTAAAATATTTGATTAGCGTAAAATTTAAATGAAATTTTATTAATGACCAATAGTGTGTTAAAATATTTTACTAAAAACTTAAGGTTTTAAAACTAATTAGAGGTTTTGAATTTAGTAATATTTAGGAAGTTAATTAGATTCGTTTGAAATTGTACCTAAAACTTTGAAAATGGAAAGAAATTAATTATAGCAATAAAATTAGTTACAGTTTCTAAGTAACCTAACTTTAGAAAGTATCTATTTAGAAGTAAATGCGTCTTTCCATTATTTTTAAAACCACGCAAACAGACACCTCAAAAAATGTAAACAGTTCAACTAAGTTAAAAAATAATGGTTAGTGATCATTGTGATACAGTATGGATCAAATCCTTGAATTACGTGTGATTTTTCGATCACCAGTATTAATTCAACAAATCTACGACCACTGTAATTAATTAATATAGGTACTACTTCGTAAATAATTAACATTAAATTAATTTCTAATTGTAACAAATAATGTCTTGTTATTCATACAAAAAGGCGATCGAAAAATCTTACAAATTGTAGCGTTGTGAATGTTAGACTACTGTCTATCGCATGTATACTGTGGTGTTTGAAAATTGTTGCACTCGAGTTACAAGTTTGAATAACTTACAACGATTTCTATCTTGATTATCGGTTTTATATCGGTTATTAAAGATGTTGAAGTCAAGTTAACCAAATATGACTGAGTTGAGGTGACACAAATTTAATAAATTGAAATAGATTATTAACCTAATTAATTTTGATTATTTTCTCAGCTCAGTCATAACAAATATCCGTAAAAACGCCGTTTAAATTGAAAATAAAGAGTAAACAAGACCTAAGTGCCAAAGTCTTATGTTAGTTAGAATGTTCCGTGTAAGTAAGTTTAAGTGACATAGTTCGTTCGACTAGTTCATCGCGATTTTCACATAGCGATATTTTCTCATGTTTCTGGCATCTTTGGCCAACAATAAATTGTGTATTAATCAATACACCAACCAGCCCAACTTATAAAAATACATTAGTCTAACCAAAAGAAAAATTTATGATTTTTGTATTTTTTTTTATTATGTCAGAGCGTAGTAAAATCGTACAATCTTATACATGTTACAATAATGCCACACAGAGAACGCTAATTTGAAGTTTTTAATATTCACAAAATAAAAAGAATGAATATCAAACTTCTTGAATTTGTAAATTTTCTTATACATTTTCTGTCAAAATTAAAAACTTTAACCAAGCATTCTCTGTGAAGCTAAACTGTAGAGAGAAACATGATGTGATGTTACATACCTACAAATGAAAGTGGAGTATTTTTTTATTGTTGGCCAAACTTGCAAATAGATTGTAAGAGATTATCGGACATTTCGAATTTTCCCGAGTGTAGATACAATTTTAATTTTAGTCATAGCAGAGTAATATTAATCTCTCAGATAACGATAAATCTATTTGAGGATAAATTATTAATTAATATAAAGGTTTATGTAAACATATCTGATGTATCCTAAAGCCTGGACTATACCGATAAAAAAATTGACATAGTTTTGAAGCGCTAGTAACTATCAGATGACTACTCAAAATACTAATTTGGTATTATTTTAAACCGACTTAAAAAAGGATGTTATATCATTATTTTGTTTTTTCCCAACCTCGGCGCAATGAATATGTTTCTCCTCTTCCATCCAATTCTATTACGACTCATCACTGAAATATTGATTCGTATTTAATAAGTAAATATAACGCCAGACACGACACGAAAATAAGAAGAAGATTCGTATTTAGGAAGTCATATACTGTGGTCCACAACCACAACACATACAGTTGTCCCACAGTTCATTTTGAAAGAGAAATTGATTTCAAGATTCGAATCTCGTACCACGATACGCCTGTATTTTCTCTGATCAGACCTATGGTTAACTGATAGTGAATCCTTATGGCATTAAATCCGCCATATGCCATATGTACAGTATTTTTGGGCATGAAGTTTTAAGTGAAATAAATAAATACCCACAGAGTTGTATCTATCCGGCATAATGATAGTATCGCCGCATTCTTGTAAGGTGTGCAGTAATGATTGTCGGGTCGGGTGTCAAGTTTTCGGTACCATCATCTATCTATGATAAACTATAGTAGTGCCATAGTGTAGTTCAGGCTTTAAGGCGAATCAAAACCGTTCGCTTCCACAAATCGACTAACGCACAGATGTGATGTTTGCCTTATCGGTGTTACATGTTGTTGTTTTATTTTGTTCTGCGTTGTGTATTGCTAGAAACATTATTATCTCCCAACGAAAAAAGACATTGTTACCAAGTACATACGAAGCCTGGCTAGCCAGCTATTTCCAAAAATAATGGCAATTCTACTCAATGTAATAAGTAGTATAAGTTGATTCAAACACTCTTTGGATTGATTTCGCGCACATTTATCTGCCTGTGACCACTTAAAAGTATTAAAAGTTAGAAATTATACAGAGTTAAATTTATCATTTATACAGTTGCGTTAAAAAGTCTGCAATTGAAGTCTTTATGCAGTTCTGATGCTTAGATTAATATAAATTTGCACCAAATTAATTTGTGGGTGGGTTTTATTGCCAAAATTATATTATGTCTTGGTTTATTACTTCAGTTACTGTTTTAAGCAATACACAACTAAACAATAAACAAAGGGCAATGGTGCAAACGCTTTGTGATTACAATTAATTGTATATTAAAATTATTAATAGTTTTAAGCTACCTACATAATTTTAATGTTACTTTTTTTTTAAATTTAAGTCAGTAATCTTAATCTCTCATTTTTTTTTGTTTCTTCAAGTTCATGTAAAGTACTTAGATATTTTACTTATGCTATTTTCATTGGCAAATCAAGACGTAAACATTATAATATATGTATATGAATATATGTATATGTTTTGGGGTAGAAAACATTTAATTTACCTTATGTACCCTTACTGAAATAATATGTCCAGAAAAACCCATTAATGGTCAAATCGACGGTAACAAATAATTAAAGCGCTCGCTAATTACTTATCCCATATGCTGTTACACTCGAGACAAAGAAAATTAATTGTTATCACTTATCTCGCACTGATGTGTGCTGGCTATGGTATGGATCTGATAGAAAATTGGACTTGACTTAATACTAAGTATATTTTTTAATTGAATTCCAAGTTTTTTTTTGTAAAACACACCACGTCTTGATTTGTCAATGAAAATCATAATCTGTAAGTATTTCGGTAATACGAAAAATTTAAATCAAACAAACACTGCTTAAATTCTGAAATAATTTAATAATTCGATTTTATTCATTTATCCTCGTTTTCATGAATGTCTATGAAATTGATCAACTTTATTGGTCGTGTCTGACTGAAGTCAAAGAAATTAAAGTTTATTATTAAATCTGCATGGTAAATTCTGAATAATACAACACGTTTCTGATTTCCACCAACTTTGCAGACATTTTTCGCAGAATTAGAGCAACCTTAATAGCCAATTGCTTGGTAAGAGTTAAAAGACCACACATCGTTGTTCGAATTGGAGTATTATTAGGTTATACATTTACTTGGATACAATGTGGTGATTTAAAATTAATTTGAAATAAAGATGTTTTAGGATTGTGAATAATTAAAAAAAAAAACTGTTCGTGTGTTGTAATTTATTTATTTGAAAACCACAATTCTTTGATCGAATATTGTAGATTTTTGTCTGTTACCTGTCTATTTTAAGTAATTTTATCAGAAATATCCCTATTTGCTTTTAAACTTTGTTGGTTATAGAAAACTTACCTACGGTTTTTTTTTAAAGTAAATGATGTTTTTGTATTTAAGACTTGTAATTGATACAAATCATGTATGTATGTACTAATTAATTATCATTTTAAATCACCGCGAAGTAACGTTATTTTAGTATTATCTTACATCTAAGTGAATACGCTGTTAATGCTACAAATTTTATTTACTTACTGTTATTAATCTATTAATATTTCACTCACTTCATCGAGACCTATCTACTGTATTATGAAATCAATAAATAGATTAATTTATGACGTGTTTTATTTGTATCTTTTTTGGAAATTTCACCATTCTTGTTTCTGAAGTTAACGGGAATACTACACATTTAATAAAACAGAATTTAAGAATATTTTTGCGATACTTTATTAGATTTTACATCGCGACGTTTTAAACACTTTACAGCGTTCGTGGTCACGGGTAGACAGTGAGTAGTTACTGTAAAAAATGTGTCGCAAATTCGACGACAAGATTGTGTGACGTTTTCATTGAAAATTTTAATTTCGAACTTATTTCGAATCATGATTTGTACTACGAGTTGGAAGCACAAAATTTGTTCGTGATGTCAGTTCCATGCGCTAATAATAGTAGTTCAATGCGGGTGTCGATCACGTCGGGATGTAAAATCTAATAATTATCGCGAAAATATCCGTAAATTTTGTTTAATTAAATAATTTCATCATATAATTACTTGCTACTTGCTTACAGAACTAATTTAAGTGTATAAAAAAATAATGCGGACGGGAATCGAACCCGCAACCGCTTGACTACTACACAAAGACTATCGTCAAAAGCTACCCACTTTATAACAAACATAGATTTGACTATACATACATACTTTTAGTACGGTTATGCATAGTATCATCATTGGATAAATGGTATAGTTGCTACAAAAAAAAACCGGTTAAGTGCGTGTCGGACCCGCGCACTGAGGGTTCCGTGCCACCCTTAACTGAATTCAGGGTCCACTTACTTTCACTTAACGAAAACATCACAATATATTGCGACAGCAAAAATAACTTTGTTTTTCATAGTGTTTGTATGAAAGACAAAGTTATATTTGCGGTTGATAAAAATGTGCAATATCTCAAAAACTACTAGTTCGATCTCCTTCAAACCAATTTTCGTTGCAAGTTTTTGTTGAGATCTACATCATATATTTTTTTCAAAATTTTCACTTTCTTAGTTCAAAAGTTAGAGGGGGGGGGGACGCCTATTTTACCACTTTGGAAGCGTCTATATCTCAAACCTTACACTTTTAGAAAAAATGATTTAAGAAACCTCAACATCATTTTAAAAGACCTATCCATAGACACCCCACACGCATAGGTTTGAGTAAAAAAAAATTTTTAGGTTTTAGTTTCATGTATGAGAGCCCCCCCCTTAAATATTATTTTTTCTTACTTTTTGTATCTGAATCGGAAAGCGGTGAACAAAATACACCTACCTACCAAGTTTCATCGATGTGATGCTTATAGTTTCAGAATAAAGTGGCTGTGACATACGGACGGACAGACAGACAGACAGACAGACTTGACGAAACTATAAGGGTTCCGTTTTTTGCCATTCGGCTACGGAACCCTAAAAACAATCGTAATAACTAACAAAAACAAACATTTTAGAAATAGAAATAGAAAATCATTTATTCATACATGTAGCAGGTTACATAAGTTCAATTAGTTCAATTAGTAAGTTCATTTCATAGACCTGCCGAGGTCCACAATAATCTGACCTCTGAAGGTCATATTCGAACCATTTTTACTAAGAATTACCATACTACAGACCTCACACGGAATACGACCTTTCGGGGAATGTGAATTTCAACCGAGAAAAGTGCTCATATCTCCGTAACGGTGGGTCCTAGCCAAAAAATAACGAAATTTGGCACCCCCTTTAGGTAACCGCCCCTAACTTGCCGAGGTCCACAATAATCTGACCTCTGAAGGTCAAATTTGAACAATTTTTTACTTAGAATTACCATACTACAGACCTCACACGGAATACGACCTTTCGGGGACGTCGTCAATATATGAATTTCAACCGAGAAAAGTGCTCATATCTCCGTAACGGTGGGTCCTAGCCAAAAAATAACGAAATTTGGCACCCCCTATAGGAAACCCCCCTAACTTGCCGAGGTCCACAATAATCTGACCTCTAAAGGTCAAATTTGAACAATTTTTTACTGAGAATTACCATACTACAGACCTCACACGGAATACGACCTTTCGGGGACGTCGTCAATATATGAATTTCAATCGAGAAAAGTGCTCATATCTTCGTAACGGTGGGTCCTTGCCAAAAAATAACGAAATTTGGCACCCCCTTTAGGAAACCTCCCCTAGCTTGCCGAGGTCCACAATAATCTGACCTCTAAAGGTCATATTTGACCCATTTTTACTTAGAATAATTACCATACTACAGACCTCACACGGAATAAGTCCTTTCGGGGACGTCGTCAATATATGAATTTCAACCGAGAAATGTGCTCATATCTCCGTAACGGTGGGTCCTAGCCAAAAAATAACGAAATTTGGCACCCCCTTTAGGAAACCGCCCTAACTTGCCGAGGTCCACAATAATCTGACCTCTAAAGGTCATATTTGACCCATTTTTAGGGTTCCGTAGCCGAATGGCAAAAAACGGAACCCTTATAGTTTCGTCAAGTCTGTCTGTCTGTCTGTCTGTCTGTCTGTCTGTCTGTCTGTCTGTCTGTCTGTCTGTCCGTCCGTATGTCACAGCCACTTTATTCTGAAACTATAAACATCACATAGCTGAAACTTGGTAGGTAGGTGTATTTTGTTTACCGCTTTCCGATTCAGATACAAAAAGTAAGAAAAAATAATATTTAAGGGGGGCTCCCATACATGAAACTCAAACCTAAAAATTTTTTTTTACTCAAACCTATGCGTGTGGGGTGTTTGTGGATAGGTCTTTTAAAATGATGTTGAGGTTTCTTAAACCATTTTTTCTAAAAGTGTAAGGTTTGAGATATAGACGCTTCCAAAGTGGTAAAATGGGCGTCCCCCCCCATCTAACTTTTGAACTAAAAAAGTGAAAATTTTGAAAAAAATATATGATGTAGATCTCAACAAAAACTTGCAACGAAAATTGGTTTGAAGGAGATCGAACTAGTAGTTTTTGAGATATTGCACATTTTTATCAACCGCAAATATAACTTTGTCTTTCATACAAACACTATGAAAAACAAAGTTATTTTTGCTGTCGCAATATATTGTGATGTTTTCGTTAAGTGAAAGTAAGTGGACCCTGAATTCAGTTAAGGGTGGCACGGAACCCTCAGTGCGCGGGTCCGACACGCACTTAACCGGTTTTTTACTTAGAATAATTACCATACTACAGACCTCACACGGAATAAGTCCTTTCGGGGACGTCGTCAATATATGAATTTCAACCGAGAAATGTGCTCATATCTCCGTAACGGTGGGTCCTAGCCAAAAAATAACGAAATTTGGCACCCCCTTTAGGAAACCCCTCCTAGCTTGCCGAGGTCCACAATAATCTGACCTCTAAAGGTCATATTTGACCCATTTTTACTTAGAATAATTACCATACTACAGACCTCACACGGAATACGACCTTTCGGGGACGTCGTCAATATATGAATTTCAACCGAGAAAAGTGCTCATATCTCCGTAACGGTGGGTCCTAGCCAAAAAATAACGAAATTTGGCACCCCCTTTAGGAAACCCCCCCTAACTTGCCGAGGTCCACAATAATCTGACCTCTAAAGGTAAAATTCGAACCATTTTTTACTTAGAATTACCATACTACCGTATAGGCCATACATTATGGAGGACATTTTAAATACGAGGGGATTCAAAATCATATTCGTCAAGTATGTGTAATATACTTATTATTACCAACATTATGAGGGACTTCATTCTTACTTCATAAATAAAACGTGGGCCGGTTTTGGGCAGCCTCGGCTTCCCGGCGTCGCGTCCGTGACACTCCGGGAATAGCCGACTTTGACCCGGGACAAGTGGACGGCTTCGTGTGCCTAACGAAATGGGTACGGTATGCAAAAGAGTTAATTTAATTTTATTTTATTGAAGTGAGTTTACTTACTTGTTTACTGTATTGTCGTGTCGTGGATCCATTTGCTAAATATCCTCCATATACAATAAATTGTGTAATACCATAATATCTTATTGCTTGTTGCAATGTCTTGAGACAACCTTAATAATATTTTTCTCATACTACATTATCTTATCTGCGAAATTGCGAATCGAAATATAATGGTAATGGTATGGTAATGTTCATTAATATGATTTTATATTTTCCCAGCCTCAGAACTAGGTGTCATGCAATTTAAATTCCTATTTTCTAGGCGCTATTTCTGCTGACCGTACCGTTCCGCTCCACGTCCGAAATACAGGGTGTCTGCAAAGTTCAGGGGCACACGTCACGATATTAGCTCGCGGAAGAGTAGACAATGTGAGCCTCGAGATAGAACAGAGCTGGAATTGGAATGGATGTACCTATAAATGGAGGTCACTAAATTGATGGCATTTGACGAATTTGTACAGCTTTACCAACAAAGGCTTATGGGAAGTAAGTAAAGCAAAAGGCTGTCATAACAGAATGGTCCGATGTTTTTTTGTTATAAAAGTATTTTGAGCAATTTTAAAAAGATACCGCGGGTGCAAAAAAAAAACTTTAAAAATATGACGGGTGACCGTTTTGACAGAAGTTCAGTTACAATTACTATGTTTGTAGAAAGCGGTCACCCATCATCTTTTTGACGCAATTTAAGTTGCTTTATCGTCTTTTGAAGACAATCCGTTTGCAAAAAACGGTCACCCATCATCTTTTTGACGCAGTTTATGCTGCTTTATTTACTTTTTAAGACAATGTCGTTGCAAAAACCGGTCACCCATCTTCTTTTTGACACAGTTTAAGTTGCTTTATCTCCTTTTTAAGACAATCCGTTTCCAAAAACGGTCACCCATCAACTTTTTAACGCAGTTTTATTTGCTTTATCCACTTTTTAAGACAGTCCGTTTGCAAGCAATGGTCACCCATCATCTTTTCAGCCAAGCTAAAGTTGCTTAATGTGACTTTTGGGTGGAACTACATTACATTTTAATACTTTTGCGAAGTTCTAGTGTTCCCCGAAAGTAAACAAAGGCTACATTGCAAATTAATTAACAAACACCGCAGTGGCAAGAAGCGTTGTTTGCGGCCAAGTTTCAGAGTTTGCGTTATTCACCGCAGTTTCGTACGTACGTGATCCAAAATGAGTAAACATTTGCCTGAATATTTAAGTTTTCACCACTGTTGTTATAATAGGTTAGTTAAAGATAATCTTTCCGTTGAACTGAAAAGATATGTCACAATGTTTTTTTCATTTTAAGAGTACCTTACCACCATATATAAATCTATAGTTATGTGGCTGATTTTGAAAATCGTTTAACCTATAGAAAATTACGTTACACTTGGGAGACAAAGAATATAAAATGTATCTGTGCGAAGGTGAGTTACTAGTCATTTAAAAAAAAAACAGTTGCTTCAATGTATTGTATGAAGTGCTTAAACTGGTGTAGATTATGAAAGTCCTAAATTATGCCGTGTAAATAAATAAAACAACCAGATAATACTTTAAAATATTTATTGGTCGAGTTATAAAAATATCCTATACAATATCAATTATCAATTTGCCTTTATATTCCATTAGCAACATAATCCTTCTGATACATCAATGTACGCATGCTAAAAAGTTTATTTAAAAATGTCAACATGGATTACTATTTATAACCTAGCACATTACACAATACATGATTTCAACAAAATGTGAACAAAATTCTTGTAGAAAAGTACATAAGGCGATTTTTGCTGAGATCCCTTAGCTTTAGATGTAGATGTCAGTTCATGGGACCTGAAAATAAATTATCATTCAACGTCGCAAATTGTATTAAATGTATTATAGCTTTATAAAAAAAATGCCAAATGTCATACATACACTAAGACTTGATTTAAAAAAAAACGTAAAAAGAGTTTCACTTTCATTTAAATGATAATAAAAATAACCACTGAATAGATAAATAAGGTTAGAAACGTTCTGACAGTTCGTTTGTATGAGAACCTGTGTCGCCGGTGGGTGGTACGGCGTTGTTGCTGCAGTGCTAAAAGCACCAATCAATGAATCAACGCATCAATATCACAAACCAATCACACTTTCCACAAAACCAACTACCAATCACAGAGCTGCTAGCCGTGGAACCAACAAACATCGTACAGCTACGTTCATTCTTTAATGTCAAAATACTAGTGATGTAGTGTAAGTCGATAACTTTAATTACCGGTGTAATGTATTTTGGCAATATGAATTGAAAAAAAAAAACATAAAATGTAAGTTTTTGAGTAGTATTTGGATAATTTACGGCACATTTGATCGCATCAATGGGTTGTACAGTTACCTTCCGATAAAAAACAATAAGAAAAAAAAATGTATTGTTATACTTTACTTGAAATAGAGAAAATTAATACTTTTACGTATTGCTTAACATTAATAATTTGATTTAAATAATATTAAAATAAATTAATATAACATATTTTTTATTTTATTTTTGACAATAATTTGACATGTCCGAAAACGCAATGTTTTGACACATGTTTGTGATTGATGTTGCTCTCAAGAAGAGAGGTTATTATTTTTTTTTTTGTTTCAACAGAATAGTTATATAGACCCTACAGTTTTCCACAGCGACCGGTCGCAAGCGGTCTACTGTGTCCAATGCAATCCTGCAATCTTCAGAAGGTCATATTGCCGGTGGACATCCACGCTCTGAAGGTCTGTTGTCGAAGGGTGTTCAATGTGAAACTTTTCTGCAAACATTTCGTGGGAACGGCCTTTAGGTGTTGTTGATTATGATAGGGTAGATATCTTCATGGCAATAGCCTACTCTTTCTAGCATCCGAAATAATTACATATAATTGACAATAGGCGTAGAAAGTATTTCCATATTGTTGTTTAATAAAAAGATAATATCCCCGTATAAGTTTGAAAAACATGTTTTTATTAATAGCAAACAAGAAAAAATAAAACTGAGACATGCAACATAAAAAATAAGAAAAAAATCAGACCTGATTTAAGTCAGGTCTACGGGTTGTATCAAAGGACGTAAAATACATATAACATTTATCTATAAGATATAAGTATACTAATTAAAAAGCTGGATGTTTTTGTTTGTTTGTTTGAACGCGCTTATATCATAAACTATTCGTCTGGTTATAAAATATATCAGATACATTTTTAGATAGCATATTTATAGGGGAAGACTATAGAAGTACTCGTAGTAATGCGTATGGACTTATAAAAAATCTATGATTTATGGGAACGGTAAAACTTAGACGCGCGAACGAAGTCGCGGGAGGGCGCTAGTTTGTTATAAATAAATACTAAACAATATTTATTTTAACTAATTAATCATGTTTTAATCTCCTAAAACATCAGTAGGGAAATTACCATTTATCGATATTTTTACTATGCCGTGAGCTACATCCCTATCGTTGTGTACGCAAGCAAACCAAGCAAATTGGATGCGATACATTGCGTGCTAAGGTAGCAATTTTGTTAGTAATGTGCGTGCACAGTCATCAATGAGTATTTTTTAAATACTTGGTGCAACAAAATCGCTGTTCTTGCAGAATTTTACTGCGACGCTCTTGTCACGCGACTGAAGTACTGCTCATGCTCATATGCTCACAACTAGCTCACCTCTGCTGCACTGACCGGGGCATTTCTAACCTTATTTATCTATTCAGTGAAAATAACTTTTGATTAAAAGGCCAGTCTATGTTGCATCATATCTTAGAAAACGCTATAATTAAATTGAGCTTAGGATTGTTGCAGTTAGGTAAAGGAGACGGCGTAACCGAATTTAAGGTAACATTTTAACTAAGGGCTGATTTTTATAAAAAAAAAATATTCGTCAAAAAAAGTTCTATGTGGCTAATTTTAAAACGCTATAATCTATTTCGGCATACTCTTACAAGACATATAGAGGCGGGTAACACGTACCGACCTGTACTGACTGACTAGTGATGTGCCGAGTTAGCTATTTCATGGCATTGAAATTCTTTATAGAGATTCTTCCGACTCAAGTCTTGTTTTAAACAATATTCTAATGTTAGTCAGTCCTAAATTCAATTTTTGCATCGAATTTCCAAAATGTTTCAAGATCAAAAAAAGATGACTTGGCACATCATTTGTCAGTCGGTGCAGGTCGGTACCGGTTATAGATAGTGCCATCCACGAAGGCGCGCGCCATCTCTCGTCCTTATCGTTTATTGTACATGTGTGCAAGTTTTTTCCAATATTTAATGAAATTGTAATGAATATAATTATTAAATGTATACTATTTGATATTTTAATATTTGCCATACACCTAGCACCCCGCGCTTTCCTCAATCAAAAATAAAAGGCGCGCGCCTTCGTGGATGGCACTATCTATACCTGCCTCTTTATGTCTTCACCATAAGGTTCTAAATCAAAGTCTGCTTACAAGGTCGTCTGTTGCCGCTAGCTGGCGGGCGTGGCGCTGCTTTTGCTCATCAGCTTGGCGACCATCTCCTGCACTCGCTTCATCTCTTCAAGCTGCGAGGTGAGCTGGTACAGACGGTTCTCGCGCTCGGATACTGTCTTCTCTAGTTGTTTTATCAGCTGTGGAGAAATATGTAGGATTGAAATAGTAACAATCACGACTTAGCACATGTACTGGGTGTGGCCTGTAATAGAAGCAGTTTTAAAGGCCCTCTAATTTATCAGTAGTCAATTCTAAATGGTTTAAATTATTAAATAAAAAACAATATATTGTTATTTTCTAACAAAATAAATCGAACGAGCAATGTAAAAATATGACAAGCAATACAAAGCAAGCAAGCAATGCAAAGGTATGACTGGTAGAGAATGCCATATGGCGTTAAGTCCACCTTTTGTACAAACTGTGGTTGTGCAATAAAGTATAAATAAATAAATGTAGTCCAGTCATAGAACTTGACATTCTCTATAATAACTACAACAAGTGAGCTCTTTGGATATACATTGATTAGGGATTATAACTTTAGAATACTAATATCTCTAATTTAAAGCATTTTAGAGCACTATGACCAGGTCAAGGTAAATACTCTGTAGAATTATTGACGGATATATTTGCTCCTATTACAGGCGACACACCTCTAAAACCAATTAATTACAGACAACAAAGCAAATAATAGGACTTCAATTCTAGTTTCTCTTGTTGAGTATTTAAGATTAACTCACCGAGTCCTTGTGTTCCATCTCTCTCCTGAGTGCTGACTCGGCCATGGCAGCCTCCTCTAGTTTCTTGTCTCTCTGTTTGACTCGCTCTTCGAATTTTATCAGCACGCCCGCCAGCTCGCTGTTCTTGTTTGCCTGTTGAAATTAAACAGATAAAAATACTGGTACATTAATTATTTTAAAAGATATGTTAGAGAGTCTGAAAGCGAAGAAAATTCACAATTTCATTGGCTCATGTCATCATAACCCACACAGACAGAAATATACGATATCCATGATGTAAGTGAAGTCATTACTGACAAAAGTGTGTGTGTGTTAGTGTATAGAGCTTGTGTATGTGTATAAAAAATATATTATACAAATTATCATTTTGAAATTATTGTTCGAAATAGACGGCAAAATGCCTGGAGGCCAGTAGTAACCTTGCCCTGTAGTAGGCAAGTTGCTAGCCTTCTGGGACAACCTGGGGTGGTTAGAATGATGAAAAAAGTCAGCACAATGGCCCAATTGTGCGACTATGTAATGGCAAAATGTGAATGGTAAATAATAACTTTCAATATCAACCTCTTTTGCTACAAAGAAATGATCGATACCCTATTTTTTTTCCTATGCAAAATCTTAACTTATTTCACTTCTTATTAAATATATATTATTGCATATTCATCCATATTTTTCCGGTTATAGTTTTAGCTACATGTGGTTACCTGCTGGTCCAGTCTCTTCTGCAGCGCTTTGTACTCGTTTTCAGCGTGTTTCAGCCGCTCCTCGGCTTCGCGATCCCTGGCCTTCATCTCACTTTCCATGTTCTGTTCAAAGTAAAAATAAAATATGTAAATGCATGTAAATGTTGTAGTTCATTAAATCAAAATGCAGCAAAATATTTCGAAAATACTACCAAATTACTTTTATCAAAAAATCTAATAAACCCACAGAGATGCCTTAATATTAAATTTTAGACTAATTAAATAAGGCCTGGGAGTTTTTCACTTTTTTTATAAATAACTAGCGGACCCAAAAAACTTAGTTTTTTGACCAGGCAGCCCTGTCCCGCCCCCGGTATTTTTTTTAACTAAAAGTAAAATTTTGTAAATATATTTTTGTAATTGATGTTGCTACTGAATAAACTTTTTTTCTTTATTTCTTTCTTAATAAATAATAATATGGTACTCACAGCGACTTGCGCTCTGAACTCCTTGTGCAGATGTTCCTTCTGGTTCTCTTTATCTAATCTCTCAGCGGCGAGTTTCGCACGGAACCCTCGCAGCGTTGTCTCGGCGTCTTCTAGCTGCTTGTGTAGATCTTCAATTGTCTTTTTATGTCTGGAAATAAAACAATAATAATAGAGGCAATCGGTTGACAAATGGGATGTGTAGAGAAAATACTAGAGCATCTTTCGTCCGAGCTAGAACAATGCTTCAACGCTTCTTAGATAATATTTGGCTAAAAAGTTAACAACTATTGCTTAATGTGTGCAAAAACATAATTTTAAATGTATACATTATCAACCCATATTTATTTAAACAAAAGCAATATTTTCAGTAACGTAAAAAATATCCAGTTATATTATTTTGTGCAAAACAAACCAATGCTGGACTACTAACGCCATGTAGTTCGTAATCGTAATAGCTGTATTATTTTTATGATACTGCTCGACTACAAAATATATATTTTTTCTATTAAAAATCGTTATTTAGTAAAATATAAGAACAAAATACAATAGTAGTAAAATTAATCAAACTTATGAGTACAAAAAGGGTATGCATCGGCCGGGAATCGAACCCGGGCCGCCCGCGTGGCAGGCGAGCATTCTACCACTGAACCACCGATGCTACACTAAGTGCTTTGAAAATACGAAAGCCATGATAACAGCTATTGTTGAGTGAAAACGTAATAAGGTCGAATGTTTCTTGCCACAATATTATAATATCAGTTTTATAATTATTGCGTAACATAGCGATTATGGACAGAGCAGACGCGAAATAAAATAAAAATAGCACGCATCATTATCGTATTCTCGCTTACTTTTCATTTTGCATTTGTGTGGTGTAGAGTACATCTTGCTGTGAGGAGTTGGTGGCCTGAAGCATCGCCAGCGAATGTTGTAAGGACGCCATGTGTTCACTTGCACCCTTTAAAAAAAATACGTAGTCATCAACACAACAATAAATATTTTTTTATTAAATTTAAACCCTCACGGATTTGTTTATCAACATACTTTTGTCATTCTTTTGTTTACGCGACCGCCGGCGGCCTATCGATCCCTGAGCGTTTACGGATGTGACTCTTGTTTACATGCTCTTACATTAACTATAGTTTTTTTTTTTTATATATATAATTGTTCGACTACGGGAATGTCGAGCTCGCGGAGCTAGCGGTTTACTTCCGCGAACACAACAGTGTGTTCATTTTGGGGCTTTTATTGATTTATGTATTATTGAACAGTAATTAATTAACTAATTAATATTAATTATAGTTATCATTTGTAAATAGACTAGAAGTTCGTCACGACTATTTTTTTATAGTTTCTTAGTTTTTCTTTCCAAACCTTCTACAAAGTGCATATTGATATTTTATTTAAAAATATATATATATTGTTTTACTTCTCACCTGTAACGCCACCGAATGCGAATGCAACCTTTGTTCTAGGCAGGTCATTTTGTAGCCATATAACTCCATTACGCTGGATGTTGCTATAT